>JACSYO010000661.1:85000-95000 GCA_016806645.1 Ophiodon elongatus | reverse complement strand
TCTCCCTCTCCCTCTCACTCTCCCTCCTCTCCCTCCTCCTCGTCGTCGTCCTCCTCTCCCTCCTCCTCTTCCTCCTCTCCCTCATCCTCTTCCTCCTCTTCCTCCTCCTAACCAGCAGGTCTCTCTGGACCCGACGCTCGTCAGCTCCACTTTACAAACCCGACAGACCAAAAGCCAGATTACTCTTTCAGCTTCATCTTCAAACCTGTCGGTTCTGAAACTGGCGACAGATTTAATGTCAGGACGTTAAACTGATTTAAAACAAGTTAACGCTGTCGGTTCTGAATGTTTCTTCTTCCTGGTTCTGAATGTTTCTTCTTCTCTGGTTCTGAATGTTTCTTCTTCCTGGTTCTGAATGTTTCTTCTTCCTGGTTCTGAATGTTTCTTCTTCCTGGTTCTGAATGTTTCTTCTCTGGTTCTGAATATTTCTTCTTCTCTGGTTCTGAATGTTTCTTCTTCTCTGGTTTTGAATGTTTCTTCTTCTCTGGTTCTGAATGTTTCTTCTTCCTGGTTCTGAATGTTTCTTCTTCCTGGTTCTGAATGTTTCTTCTTCTCTGGTTCTGAATGTTTCTTCTTCCTGGTTCTGAATGTTTCTTCTTCCTGGTTCTGAATGTTTCTTCTTCCCTGGTTCTGAATATTTCTTCTTCTCTGGTTTTGAGTGTTTCTTCTTCTCTGGTTCTGAATATTTCTTCTTCTCTGGTTCTGAATGTTTCTTCTTCTCTGGTTTTGAATGTTTCTTCTTCTCTGGTTTTGAATGTTTCTTCTCTGGTTTGAATGTCTTCTTCTCTGGTTCTGAATGTTTCTTCTTCTCTGGTTCTGAATGTTTCTTCTTCTCTGGTTCTGAATGTTTCTTCTTCTCTGGTTCTGAATGTTTCTTCTTCTCTGGTTCTGAATGTTTCTTCTTCTCTGGTTTTGAATGTTTCTTCTCTGGTTCTGAATGTTTCTTCTTCTCTGGTTCTGAATGTTTCTTCTTCTCTGGTTTTGAATGTTTCTTCTTCTCTGGTTCTGAATGTTTTTTCTTCTCTGGTTCTGAATGTTTCTTCTTCTCTGGTTTTGAATGTTTCTTCTTCTCTGGTTTTGAATGTTTCTTCTTCTCTGGTTCTGAAAGTTTCTTCTTCTCTGGTTTTGAATGTTTCTTCTCTGGTTTTGAATGTTTCTTCTTCTCTGGTTCTGAATGTTTCTTCTTCTCTGGTTCTGAATGTTTCTTCTCTGGTTCTGAATGTTTCTTCTTCTCTGGTTCTGAATGTTTCTTCTTCTCTGGTTTTGAATGTTTCTTCTTCTCTGGTTCTGAATGTTTCTTCTTCTCTGGTTTTGAATGTTTCTTCTCTGGTTTTGAATGTTTCTTCTCTGGTTCTGAAAGTTTCTTCTTCTCTGGTTCTGAAAGTTTCTTCTTCTCTGGTTCTGAATGTTGTTTCTTCTTCTCTGGTTCTGAATGTTGTTTCTTCTTCTCTGGTTCTGAATGTTGTTTCTTCTTCTCTGGTTCTGAATGTTGTTTCTTCTTCTCTGGTTCTGAATGTTGTTTCTTCTTCTCTGGTTCTGAATGTTGTTTCTTCTTCTCTGGTTCTGAATGTTGTTTCTTCTTCTCTGGTTCTGAATGTCTCTTCTTCTGAATGTTTCTTCTTCTCTGGTTTCTCCTGCAGGACTCAAAGATCAAGTTCCCTCTTCCTCACCGGGTCCTTCGTCGCCAGCACAAACCTCGCTTCACCACCAAGAGACCAAACACCTTCTTCTAAGAGTTTTTCACTTTGTGCAGGAAAAATAAAAAGAATCCTCACCGACATCAAAGCTGTCATTTATTTTATATCTAAACCAGTAATAAAACCTGTTTATACACGGTGGGTTGGTTGAGCTCTTTTACAGTATTTACCTGTAAACTGCAGTACAAAAATATCAACAAATAAAACAGAAAACTGACAGTAAAACAAGTTCAAATGAAATGTCAATGAACATTTTAGTTTTAGAAACCAGAAATGGTTAATTTGATTTAAATTTAATGATTGTTAAAATAAGTCAAATGAGTGTTAATTTAGGGTTATATTCTGTTAGGGTCATATTCTGTTAAAGCTTTACATTCCGTTAATGTCTTCCTCCAGCAGACATGTCGGATGTCTTTTAGGAGGAAACGAAGGTTTACTCCTGAACTTTTGTGAAAAAAGGTCCCTTCAGTCTGGAAAAGAAGAAATGCAAGTCTCACCAAAACCGGTTTAAACGTTGTTCAGTCTGAACCGACCGGCTACGTCGAGTTTCTATATTTGTGAAATGACTGAAGATTTAAATCTCTAAGGAAGTTGTACAAATTAACATGTCAGAGATCATGTGACTCTAAACCGTGTTTTGCGATGACACCAACAGGAAGTGTTTGATGTGGATCGGTCGTCTAGTTTTATTCTTTGACGAAGTTCAGTTCATCAGTCGGTCAGAAATGATCTGAAAACAACTCGACCGGGAATCAAACACACGGATTGATCCGTCTCTCCCGTCTTCATCTCCACCAGGTTTGTTGCTGAACATCAGTTTAATAAGCATCAGGCTCATGAATCGGCCTTTGATTTTATGGTCTTTAGTTTTTATTGAGCCTGACCTTTAACCTTAATAAACCTGGTCTGGATCAGAAACCTCTTTATGGAGACTTAATAAACCTGGTCTGGATCAGAAACCTCTATATGGAGACTTCATAAACCCGGTCTGGATCGGAAACCTCTATATGAAGACTTAATAAACCCGGTCTGGATCGGAAACCTCTATATGAAGACTTAATAAACCCGGTCTGGATCAGAAACCTCTTTATGGAGACTTTATAAACCTGGTCTGGATCAGAAACCTCTTTATGGAGACTTTATAAACCTGGTCTGGATCAACACAGAGACTCTTAAGTCTGTTTAAAACCTGTATTTCTCAGTTTAAAACCTTTGATTCAGAAAGAAGGCGGTTTCATGGCCTTTCCTAAAAGTCACTGTGAAGCTGCTGTTGCTCCGTCTGTCCACATGGTGGCGATGTTCTCAACATGAAGCTGAAGCAGCTGATAAAGAGAACAGAGTTCCCACAGGTGACATGAGTCCCTTCATTCAGTGGTTTAACAGCATCCATCAGCTGCTCTGCTCTCTGATGATGAGTGAAGGTTGAAACACGGTACGTTTGATTACCTTTACTAGCATTAGCTTAGCTGGCTGTGCTGTTAGCTAGCTAACGTTACTACAACTACTTGAGCGTTGGAACAGAAAAGTACAAGTTTGAGTCAGTTTTAGTACATTTTCTGGGACACAAAGGAATTTGGTGTGAGGATATCTGATACTAATATTTTATATATCTATAAATATAATGTAAAGTAGTATAATGTTATTTAGTATAAGCCCACTCACCTGCCCTGCTGTCCTATCAGCTTGTATATTTCTCTGCAGCACCAAGGGGTCAACTTTTAAAATGACAAGTTAATAAAGCATGAATCTCTCATCCTCCAAGCAGCTAAGTAAAGCAATGAGTTCTGGATCTGGAATAAAAAACAACCTCAGATCTGAGAGCAAGTGGGTTGTTATTAAGTCAACAGTGTTTTTTCATTTGAAAACCACATCAGCATTAACGTTATAGTCATGACCCAAAATCCTAGGATATTCTGTCACCTGGTATCATATTCTTTAGCTTATCTGACCATTTGAATCGTGGCCTTATTTTCAGTCGTGAAGATGCATCAAATAAACAGGCTAGGTAAAGGAACACATAACCATATGTCCAGTTCACATATACATGCGTGCTGTGGATGTGGAACCAGCGATGTGTGAACTACAGCCGATAGTTAGTTTAAATAAAACTCAAACCAGAGGAACTCTTTAGAGACACCAACTTCTGGCTCCATCTTAAAGAGACACTTCACACCTTCCTGGTGTTCCACTAGAGGGTGCTATCTTTTAAATGACTAGACTAGACTACCTTCTTTACCCTCACATTTAAGTAAGAACTTATATTTATATATTATAGTCATGCATATTATTAAAATGTTCTGTTTGTAAGTAGTGAATAAATAATTCACTTTGTTGCTATGAAACACTTTGGGTTTGATGCAGGACAGATGGAGAGAATGTGAGGCTGTGTACCGGTGTGGTAAGGACCCAAAAGCAGGACTCGGACACAGAGAACCCTTGAGCAAGGCTTTACTCCAGGCAGGGATCTCAACAGGCAACCAGTCGGGGCTCTGCTCACGTGGAGAGACCCAGTGGTGGACCGCCAAGCCGTGAGGGGAAGAGGCCCACAGAACCCAGAGGGAGCTGGGGCTGGTCTCCTGGTCGGGCAGAGGCAAGGCAGGGAAGTCCAGACAGGCGGGGTCGGGATCCACAGCCAGTGGGGGGCGGAGTCAGGATCCACAGCCGATGGGGGTCGGAGTCAGGATCCACGGCCAGAGGGGGGTCGGAGTCAGGATCCACAGCTGATGGGGGGTTCGGAGTCAGGATCCACAGCCAGAGGGGGGTCGGAGTCAGGATCCACAGCCAGAGGGGGCGGGGTCGAGTCAGGATCCACAGCCAATGGGGGTTGGAGTCAGGATCCACAGCCAGAGGGGGCGGGGGTCGGAGTCAGGATCCACAGCCGATGGGGGGGGGGGTCGGAGTCAGGATCCACAGCCGATGGGGGGGAGGGTCGGAGTCAGGATCCACAGCCACACACACATACACACTTTAAAACTACCACATCAAGGCTGAATATGATGAATAAATCAAATATCTTTTGGTTTTAGACAAAAAGAAACTGAGGAAATCAGAATTTTTCAATTCAATTCAATTTATTTTATTTTGTAAAACCCAAATTTATAATTAACAAATTTGCCTCAGAGGGTTTTACAATCTGTACACATACAACGTCCTTTGACCTTTAACCCTCACATCAGAACACAAACACACACTCTCACACACACACGCAACCACACACACGCACTCACACACACACACGCACTCACACAGACACACACACACACACACACACAAACACACACACGCACTCTCACACACACACGCAAACACACACACACGCACTCACACACACACACGCAAACACACATGCACTCACACACACACACGCACTCACACACACACAGACACACACACACACGCAAACACACACACGCACTCACACACACACAGAAACACACACACACACACAGACACACATACGCACACGCACACACACACACACACAGACACACACACTCTCACACACACACTCACTCGCACACAAACAAAGTCACACACACACACTCACACGCACTCACTTACCCACACACACACACACACACACATACACTCGCACACACACACACCCCCACACAGACACACACACACTCACACACACTCACACACACACACAGACACACACACACACACACAGGCACACAAACTGGCACACACACACACACACCCACACACACACACTCACAAACTAACACACACACACACACTCTCACACACACACACACACACTCTCACACACACACACACACACACACTCACACACACACACACACACACTCTCACACACACACTTCCTCTCACACGCACTCACTTACCCCCACAAACCTCCTCCCCCCCACACACACACGCTTGGTCTCTCACACACTCATTTGATTTAAATGAAGCATTAATATCATGGTTAGGTGCAGCGGTATAATGTGTCCTCTGAATGACTCTGCTGTTGTTGACACATACCAGAAATATTAAGAGGACATTGATAGGAAGCATTAATCTGATAGGAACGTCATGTCCTGGTTGTCATGGAAACAGTCTTATGATCTGGAGTCAGTCAGCAGCTTCTTGTGAAATTAAAGATAATAAATTTGCAGGAACACAGTTCAGAGAGGTTAACTAGAGGCAAAGGCAGTAAGAAAGAGACTCAAAACAACCACAGTTATAAAACAACCCCAAAGAAACATAAACTAACTACAAAAAGACTCAAATCAACAACAAATTGCTACAAAACGACCACAAAGAGACATAAAGCAACTACAGAGAGACTCCAAACAACCACAAATGCTTTGAAACAACCACAACAAGATGTAAAACTACCACAAAGAGACGTAAAATGACCACAAAGAGACTTAAAACTACCACAAAGAGACGTAAAATGACCACAAAGAGACTTAAAACTACCACAAAGAGACGTCAAACGACCACAAAGAGACTTAAAACTACCACAAAGAGACGTAAAATGACCACAAAGAGAGTTAAAATGACCACAAAGAGACGTAAAATGACCACAAAGAGAGTTAAAATGACCACAAAGAGACTTAAAACGACCACAAAGAGACGTAAAATGACCACAAAGAGACGTAAAACGACCACAAAGAGACTTAAAACTACCACAAAGAGACGTAAAACGACCACAAAGAGACGTGAACCATGATCTTTCATCTCCGCTCTGATCAGACGTGGTTATTGTGCAGTCATTTGTCAACACCTGCTGCTTCATGAAGAAAATAAGTCTTCAAAGTTCTTCACTATGAAACAAGCATAAGAATACTAATGAATCCTTGATTTACTTCTGGAAACACACCAAACATCTGAAACTACATCAGGAGGTTGATGAGGTCACCACATGTCATTTAATCTGTCCATTCATTTAAGAGAACCAAAAGTCTGTTCACAGCAACAGTTAAAGTGGTGACATTTTGTGATTAATTGATTAGTCAATCAACATAAAATGAATCTGCATCTAATTTGATCATCAATTAATACTTTTATTGTAGATTTTCAAGCAAAAAAAAAGCCAAATTGTTGATGGTTCCTTCTTTTTAAACGTGACTTGCTGCTTGTGATTAAATCCTCTTGCAAATCTCTGTGTGTATCTGTATTCACTAAGAAACAATAATATATAATAATCCCATAAAACCCGTCAATGAATTCCTTGAAGCGATAGCACACGACGGCCCACGTTCAGACCTCTGTCATACACACACTTCATTCCTTCTTCGGGTAAGGGAACCAGGACTTTAGGGACCTTCTGCTGGACCGGCCACAATCCACCGTGAGTCCAGATGAGCTCTACAGCTGATCAATTGACTCTACCTAAAGGTTTATCTGAGCGGAGGCCTGTACGGCAGGAGTGGGTCAGCCTCCGCCCTCCCCCCCTTCATGTGTGTGATGGCAATTTTATATTCTTAGTTGTATTTTATATTTCTATCTAAATTAAGTGGATTATAAGCTAGTATGTGCAAACTGATTTAGCCTGCAATGGGTAACTCGGGGGATTAGGCAGCAGCTGCTCAAGGACATACAAGCCCTCTCACCTGTTGTCAAGTAATAATGTATTACCTGTCGTTAAGTAATAAAGTACTTATGTGGACAGGTCATCCACTAAGGGCAGGATGTATACATGTGTATGTTTGGTTTCCCACGCTGATCCAGCATCTCCTTTGTCTGCCACGGCCTGAAGCATCATGTTCCAATGCAGCCCCCCATCCTGACCACTCCCTATATATGTCTGTGTGACTGAGAGAATCTTCAGTGCATCCTCGTGCAGACTCATTGCAACTCTGTGCAACATTTCCTCTTCTTGCAAGAATAAATGATTTCATAGATAAGTTCTGGTTTATGATATTCATTACTTCAGCTTAAAAAGACTCAACGCGGGTTAAGATACATTTTATCACAAAACAATCGGCGTCACGAACAGGATTTCTTGAGAGATCGCCAGGAGCTGATAGCAGACGGTGACTTGATCATCCAGGAGGAAAACTCCTCCTGCCTCTACCTCCATGAAAGATATTGAGAGATGAGAGGTCCGATCCCAGGTGGCTCCTGATCGTCTGCACCAGGATCCTGACCGACCTGTTTTGGGCCCAATAACGAAAATAATGTAAACTCTGTGAAATGCTGACATTTTTAAAATCGATCCAGAACAACTATATTGTATTTTTTATTGTGCACACTTATTTTCATCTTGTTTTGTGAGCTTATGATGGATGTTGACTGATTAGTATTTGTTTCTGAACAAGGAGACACAATCTTATTTTTTAATTATATAAAAAAAGAGAACCTAAAGAGTCCGTGAGGACAAATGTGTCAAGAGTAAGAAGAGAGAAGAGAGGACGGGAAAAAAAACATGGCTGTTTGACAGAGAGACTAAGAGTCTAACTCTGTCTCAGAGTAACGGATTTGATTAGGATCATTTAGGTTAGGACAAATAGAAAAGGTACAGGAAAACTTAGAGGGGACACACAAACACACACACACACACACACACACACACACACACACACACACACACACACACACAGAGAGAGAGAGATGAAACTGATACAGAATAAAACCACACATTTAGAACAGGCATTAAAGTTAGCTGCAGAGGCATAATTTGAATATAAAATATACCACTGAGCCTTCTAGAATAGATGCTTTTGATCATAGAGGGATTTTAAATAGTTTTTCTTGTAGATTCAGGAGCCACACACTCAGTTATTAGAACAAAAGATTTGCCCCACCCTAAACTTAGTGGACAATATGTCTATTCTGTAGGAGCCTCAGGTTGATGTTAAAGAAAGAATTCACGGTTCCACTCACAAGTGAACACAAAGATCAGGAGCTCCTCCAGAGAGAAGCATTTGTGTCCTCAGACGTCTGTCCTGTAAACTTGTTGTTCAGAGACTTGAAACTGACGTTAGGATCAGTTTGATTTCCACACCTGAAGGTTTAAAAGTCGTACGCACTCCCACCAACATGACCATGGTCCAACATAGCCTATCACACCTTTATATGTGTACCAGTGGCTGATCCTCATTCCAGTGGCTCAGGACATGAGGCATCACTGGGCCCTTGTCGTGCCTGAAGCAGATCACATGAACGTGATATGTTGCAGCAAAGTGCCGTCCCATTCCTATTCACACCATGTCAAGCCCTAAAGCCTCTCACACTCAACCCTTTAACAGGTGACGTCAGTGAGGCCCTGAGGGTTCAGGGTTTGTGGCCTTAGGGGGACGTTGGGACTGGACCCCAGACTCATGACTATTGACAGGAAGCGATGCAGCATGTGATCAGTGACTCTGATGTCATGTGACTGATATCAGCCTCATTGTTTCCTGTTCACTCTCCTACAGCCGCAGCAGGAAGTTACTGCTGATGAGAACTCAACTTCCTGCTGCTTCACATTAAAACACCTCCACACCACACTCACTGTGGGGCTTTTATTGTGAAGAACTGACAGGAAATGTATTCATCACTGAGGTCAAAAACAAAGATAAAAACAATAAAAAAATATTAATTTAAACCAAAAATGAGCAGATCAACAGCCAACGAAGTGAAGTATTCAGAGTTCCTGAGTAGTAGTAGTATAAGTATCTGTACCTGCTGACGTGAACACTTCTATAGAAATGATGAGACACTGACCGCATTAATCTATAGCAACATCTCTGGTTGTCATGGAAACAGTCCTGTAATCTGCATCAGCAGCTTCCTGTGGAATTACTTTCACAGTTCAGAAAAGTTTAAATATGATCCGAAAAATAAGACAACTGCCAGTAAAGCTCCACCTCGTCCTGTATGCAGATATAAACTGAGGACAGAGAGACGGAGGACCAGAGAGACGGAGGACCAGAGAGACGGAGGACCAGAGAGACGGAGGACCAGAGAGACGTCTACCTGGTCGTCATGGATCACCTGATGATGCTGCTGCTGCTGTGGAGCTCAGGTAGGACTGATCTTTATCTTATTCAGGGTCGGGGGCGCTGGAGCTGATCCCAGCTGACACTGGGTTCACCTGGACAGGGTTCACCTGGACGGGGTTCACCTGGACCGGGTTCACCTGGACCGGGTTCACGCTGCCACGGGGAGAACGTTGATGCTGGTTTTATCTTTAGGATTACGATGAAAGATTTGAAGTATAATTAATAACTGACTAGTGTGTGTTTGTGTAAGTGTGTGTGTGTGTGTGTGTGTGTGTGTGTATGTGTGTGTTAGTACAGTGATGATGACTTTGTCTTTATTCTTCTTTTTTAATAATAATTTAAGGAGCTGATTGGGTGAAAGTG
>JACSYO010000661.1:57500-75000 GCA_016806645.1 Ophiodon elongatus | reverse complement strand
GTCTTTCTGCTTGTCCGTCTGTCTGCCTGTCTGTCTGTCTGTCTGTCTGCCTTTCTACCTGTCTGTCTGTCTTCTTGTCTGTCTGTCTGTCTGTCTGTCAGTCTCCCTGTCTGTCTGTCTGTCTGTCTGTCTGTCTGTCTGTCTGTCTGTCTGTCTGTCTGCCTGCCTGTGACATCACGTCCTTATTCAGGGTCCATCTTGATCAACGGAGGGTAAAAGTGAACTCTCATCATCTCTCTGTGTTTACAGACATGCTGCTTCAGCCAATCATCTCTGTGTCCTCCTCCATGTACGGGGTCTCCGAGGCCCAGCAGCAGGGGGCTCAGGTGATCAGGGGCTCCACCTTCACCATCTCCTGCTCCATCCAGCCACAGTACCCTGGAGGCTCCTTCCAGCTCACCTTCACCTCCTCCAACTCAGCACACAAGTCCACCCAGCCAGCTGTCAATCACTCTGCCCACTTCCTGTTTCCTGCTGCAGAGCCCGCCCACCAAGGAAGCTACAGCTGTGTTTATCACCTCTATGTGTTTTCTCATAACTTCTCCTCTGAGAGCCGTCTGCTCTCTCTCACTGTCCCAGGTAAGCTGCCTGTCTACATGATGATTGGTCCAAAGGGACTGAACATGATCAGCTGACCACAGAGTCCATGTTGTTGTTTCTGGAACACTGTGACTCCTGTCATTGTGTTCACATGTCATATAGTAACAAACCTAAACAAAGTCTCTACAACAGCTAACAATGTCCTGGAGGACAGAGCAGGTTTGGTTACCAGGATAACTCTGGTTCTCTGAGAACTGAAGCCCCTTCTGAAGCTCCACTGCCACCACATCAGTCATCACACCCTTTAGCCCCCAACTCACCATTTTCAGGTGTAGTTCCTCCACCTGTCAGAATCAAGAAGGGTGGTGTGCTCAGATCCCTCACTCAGAGAACCAGGGTCATCCTGGAGACCAAGCGTTGAATTATTAATGATAGCGATTACGCTTTCAATTAGCTCTCCACTAAGTCCCGCCCCTCCAACGCTGACTGGCCAATCACAGCGTAGCATGGTCACTTCCTGTTTACTGGTTGTATAAAAACAAGATGGCGGCGGCCACAGTCCACAAACCAAAGAGTAAGGTCAGGACGACACGGTCCTCTTCTTCTATAACGTCTCTGGTTCCAACAGAGAATATGAAGTAAACATGAAGAGTAATAAGGTTCAGTGATTGTAGCTTTCAGGTTCAATGGGAGCTGTTGGACTCATGATGTCGTGATGTGATGACTGTCCATGTGTTTGATCAGATCCAACACCTCTGATCATCAAAGCTGTCGTCCTGCCGCTGACTCTGCTGTTGGTGAACACTGCCCTCTACTTCTACGTTAAGGTACTGACACACTCTGTTGTTCAGACCAGCGACTGAAATGAAGCTCTCGGTCTGTTTAGTGAACTGAAGACAGGACTGTGCTGTCATGTCTCTCCAGGCCACCAGGGGGCAGAAGCCGGGCAGACGGGAGGACATTGAGCTGGATTCTTATAACCTGGGTGTTCCTGCAGCTGAAGAAGAAGGAGCTCAGGGAGCAGAGTAGCTCCTCCAAGTAGCTCATCTCACATCCAGATGGATTTCTACCACACAACCACCATCAGCTCACTTTGATACGCATGTTCCCTTTAAACCAGAAGGCTGGAATATGATCTCACATTATTATAGCCGGTCTTTCTGACTCTCAACAATGTGCTGTCTCTTCATACGTTCTGACTTCCTGTCTGTGGCTCTCAGCTCCAAGCCCATTGGTTCCTGCTGAAGACCAGAAACTTTAAAAACAGCTCACAGGTATAAAGTTTCATTTGAAAACTAGACTTGAGATCAGGTTTACCAGAGTCCAAGCAGCCGGGTCTTAGAAACCAAAGACTATCAGGAACAATGAGATATTAAATCAGAATAAACATGAAACATTGACTTATGTCTTCTAAATTCTTTATAACGATACTCAATGTTGAGACTCTGTTGGTGTTTGTAATTTAAACATACAGTGAACTTCATGACTTCACTCTAGCGCCCCCTTGTGGTTCACATGGCTCATTTATTGAAGTGAGCATGATTTTGGCAGCAGGACGACATTTAGCTAAAAGATATTCATAATAATACAAATAGGACCAACATCTGTGATCAGCCCCTAACAACTCAGTTATTTGTGATTTTTTTACTATTTTTTTACTATTTAGCTCATTGTTGTACTTCATGATTTTACTTATTTTTATACTTCATGAAGTGACCAAATTTGACAATAAATGAATTTCTTATTTCATAAGAATGTTGTTATGAAGGATTTTGCTTCTTTTTATGATGAAGGGTTTTGCTTACTTCATAAAAATATTGTAAATATTGATTTGGCTTGTTTTTTATAGTTAAGGATTTTGGATATTTCATAAGAATGTTACAATTAAGGATTTTACTGAACTCTTCTGCATTTTGCTTAATTTTTTGATTGAGGAAATGACTTCATTAGAATTAGGTTAATTATTGTGTTGGAAGATGTAATGCCCTTGCCTTTAACTGACAGTGTTTTAACACTCAGAGAAAACAATTAACTTAATCAACAAAATACATATAAGTGTAACATGATATCATAGGGAGCTAGCATTATCATAAAGGATGAGCCGGCTGTGGACAGGATGTGCTTGGGCCTCTATTGAGAGCCGGATATGTTTATTACTCAGTGTTTAACCTCCACGTACATGTGTCTCGGTAGACGCTAGTTTTCAACAGCTAAATGCTAAAGATACAATGCAACAAGGAAATTAATGCTTCAGAGGGCCCATATCCTGTTATATACCCCATATCCTCAGCTAGAAAGCCAAAGTAACAGCGAGTCATCGTTGGAACGGATTTACTCAATAACAACTTCTCTATTGAGAGATGAAGCTGAAGCCAAATGAGGAACTAGATAGATCATTAAAACATATTCATCTTTTTATCTTTGTATTCAATGAAGTTTTATCTTTTATTCTGGGTTTTATCTCTTTTTCTATCTTGCATTATGATGCTCAGGTTTAGGTACATCTGTCTCATGAAGACGATGGTCCACCTTGTGGAGGAGTACATATATGTGAAAGTATACTCTATATATAATCAATGCTTAGCAAATGTAATGTAACCTTTAAGACTTGTAAACGTTCCTTTCTTTTAAGGTTGTTATCAGGATATCTGGTATTGATGTATACTCTAAAAAACCATGTACTTTCTTGTAATAAGGTGATTATGATATATTGTATTCAGATGACATGAGGAGAACTGTCCTGGAATCAAATTGCCTTATTTGGATAATAAGTGAGCACGGTGTCTGTCTTAAGTCTGGAAGGGTGCAAAAAGCAGGAGTTAAGGAGAAGAAGGGGGGAGGGGGCCCCCGATATATCTATAGATATAGATATAGATATATATCCTAACAGCAAAGTTTAGAGGTTGGTGTAAGAGATCAGGGTTAATTATGAATTTTTCTCCGGACATTGAGGCTCAACACTTTGCTCACTCATCTCCAGTTCTTATTTTCTGTCTTCGAGTGTTGCATTTAAAGCTGTAATAACTTTCTGTCTTGTGTTAAAAATAAAATCAACTGCATTGCAGTTTAACCAAACAGTGAGTTTGTAGCCTTCTTTAGTTCCTTCACTCAGTTCTTTGATGGAGCGTCTCCTGTCCGAGAGGGGGGTCTCCACGGCAACCACTCAGCCCCTGTGGGACGTTTGAGATTCGCCACCACGGCCACACTCCTGATATCACACATACACCAACATTACATTGTGACAACATTTGCTTAATAGAGAGATTATATTACATTTCATTTAGCTGAGGCTTTTATCCAAAGCTACCTCCAATGAGTGCATTCATCTCACACTGATGACAGCGCTACCATGCTAGCTGCCTCCTGACCTTCAGGAGACATTAGGGGTCAAGTGTCTTGCCCAAGGACACATGGACATGGGGATTGAACCGCCGATCCTTTACTTAATTGAAAGACCCTTGCTCTACCACTGAGCCACAGTCGCCCACCTTATACCTGGAAGACCCCTGGCTTCTGGCCCGGATATTATAATATCCGTAAAGGTTAGGAGAGAGACTTATAACTGTTACATTTCCTAGCAGGGTTTGTCAAAAATGATTAAACTGAGGGTTCATACCGACCGCTATCCGAACATTATACCACTATTAATAAATAACCACGGTATACATTCTAAACTTAATACATTTTCTGTGTGAGCGTCAAATAAATAAATATACTTTACCGGTCAAGATAAAGATAAAAGGAACAATTATTCTACAGGTGGCCATTGGTTCTTTGTAGATTAAATGAGTAACTTTAAGTAAACTGTCCGAACTCTAATTAAGAACCAGGTTTCTCTCAGCGGAGGTCATCCAAGGCCTTTTGGGGTGCCACGTGCTCGGAGCCCGCAGTGTGCTGGTGCCTCAGGACCACGTGACAGGGTTTCCCTTATTCCTTTCACTTACTACTCTCCGTACATGACTCACCTATCAGGCCAGGTGAGTGAATCATATCGGGAGATGCTGGACCTCCGCCTCTCCCCCCCTTCACGCGGCTCTCACCCGAGACACCCTGTCTCCTAAAAATTACGTTCCCCCACATATATATATCCTTCACGTCAACATTTGATGAGAACAGCTGTTTGAGAACCGAAGAGGACGCGGAAGGGATATATAGATATATAAATTATTATATACACACACATATGCATGAGGGTCACTTTGACCCGGGCAGCAGGAGGCTTGGGAAGATGTATACACACTTTTAAACGCGGGTCAGTGACCCCAGGACAGCGGGAAGGATATATAGATATATTCAATTCAATTCAATGCAATTCATTTTGTATAGCCCGAAATCACAGATTACAAATTTGCCTCAGAGAATTTTTTATATAATCGGAATATACAAACACATATGCACGAGGATCAGTGACCCAAGGACAGCGGGATTCTTGGTGATGTATACACAGGGTCACTTTGACCCGAGCCCAACGGGAAGCTTACACACATATGCAAGCGGGTCAGAGTGGCCCCAGGAGGGATATATATATATATATATATATATATATATATATATATAAAAAAATAATATATATATATCTATATATATATAGATATATATATACACACACACACATATGCATGAGGGCCAGAGTGACCCGAGGACAGCGGGAGGTATATATATTCAAGTCAATTCAATTCAATGCAATTCATTTTGTATAGCCCGAAATCACAACTTACAAATTTGCCTCAGAGGGTTTTAAATATAATAAAAATATACATACACATATGCACGCGGGTCCCTTTGACACGAGGACAGCGGGAGGCTTGGGGATGTATGTACACACATATGCATGCAGGTCTGAGTAACCCGAGGAAAACGTGAGGGTAATAAACCTGGTCTGGATCAGAAACCTCTCTATGGAGACTTGATAAACCTGGTCTGGATCAGAAACATCTATATGGAGACTTAATAAACCTGGTCTGGATCAGGTTTATTAAGTCTTTCGCACCGTGCTGCCCTCTTGCTCGTACGCCATTAAGGACCATGTTATTTCTCCGTTTTTTTTAGCAGGAAGGTCTCTCTTTCGACTCGAGAGGTATCGTCTCCGTCTCCATTTCTGTCTCCGTCTTCAGCTTCATCTTTGTCTTCTGCGTCTGAAAATTATGCTGACTCATCGTGCACTGGGTTGTATTTCTCCTCATCGTCTTCGTCGTCTTTGTCTCCTTATTCGTCGTCTACTTCATCATCGTTGTCTACTCTTTCTTGTTCTTGTTCTTGATCTTGATCTTGTTCTGACACAACTTCCACGTCCTTTTCCACGTTAACATTTGATGAGAACAGCTGTTCGAGAAGCTGTTGGGTGGTGAAACGACGCGCAGTCAAAATGACGACTTCAGCACCTCAAAGAGGACCACAGCCACAGCCAGCACCAGCACCACCGACGGAACCAGCACCACCGCCACAACCAGCACCACCGCCACAACCAGCACCACAGCCACAACCAGCACCAGCATCAGCACCACCGACGCAACCAGCACCACCGACTTAACCATCACCACCGCCACAACCAGCACAACCAGCACAACCAGCAGCACCACCACCAACACCACATGGCTGGACATAGACCGCAGATAGTATTAGTAATAGTTTTCCCTGTGGAGATATGACTAAATGCGGAATTGGACACTTGTGTGTTTTTTCCGTTTCTGGGGGTTTGGGTAGAACAATAATTCGAACACAGTTTTAGTTACACAACTTTATTTTTATGTACACCATGTATAGATAGACATTGGGGAGATGTATACACACACGTACGCAGGTCACTGTGATCCGAGGAAAACGGGAGGGCTGGGGATATATATATATAGGGTCACTCTGACCCGGGCTCAACGGGAGGGCTGGGGATATATATACACAGGGTCACTCTGACCCCAGGTAAACCGGGAGTCTTGGGGAGATGTATACGCACACACATATGCACGCGGGTCAAAGTCACCTGAGGACAACGGGAGGGATATGCGGGTCACTTTGACCCAATGTAACGGGAGTCTTGCGGGAGGCTTGGGAAGATGTTTACACACATATAAACACGGGTCAGAGTGACCCCAGGATGGCTGGAAGGATATATAGATATATAAATATATTATATATACACACACATATGCATGAGGGTCATTTCAACCCGAGGACAGCGGGAGGGTTGGTGATACATATGAGGGTCACTTTGACCCAAGCCCAGTGGGAGGCTTGGGGATACACACACAGTAATGCATGCGGGTCAGAGAGACCCGACAACAACGGGAGTGCTGAAATCTTGGCAAATACACAACTGCGGGGTCAAAGTGACCCGAGGGAAACGCAAGAGTAATAAACCTGGTCTGGATCAGAAACCTCTATATGGAGACTTAATAAACCTGGTCTGGATCAGAAACCTCTATATGGAGACTTAATAAACCAGGTCTGGATCAGAAACCTCTATATGGAGACTTAATAAACCTGGTCTGGATCAGAAACCTCTATATGGAGACTTAATAAACCAGGTCTGGATCAGAAACCTCTATATGGAGACTTAATAAACCTGGTCTGGATCAGAAACCTCTATATGGAGACTTAATAAACCAGGTCTGGATCAGAAACCTCTATATGGAGACTTAATAAACCTGGTCTGGATCAGAAACCTCTATATGGAGACTTAATAAACCAGGTCTGGATCAGAAACCTCTATATGGAGACTTAATAAACCTGGTCTGGATCAGAAACCTCTATATGGAGACTTAATAAACCTGGTCTGGATCAACACAGAGACTCCTACGTCTGTTTAAAACCTGTATTTCTCTGTTTAAAACCTTTGATTCAGTTTACAAAAACAGAAAGAAGGCGGTTTCATGGCCTTTTCTAAAAGTCACTGTGAACCTGCTGTTGCTGCTTCTGTCCACATGGTGGCGATGTTCTCCAACAGATGAAGCTGAAGCAGCTGATGAAGAAAACAGAGTTCACACAGGTGACATGAGTCCCTTTATTCAGTGGTTTAACAGCATCCATCAGCTGCTCTCTGTTCACTGATGATGAGTAAAGGTTGAAACACGTCACATAAAATCACTTTTTGGAGGAGGTTTGGTGCCTCATGTCGGAAACAAACATTATTGTTTGGTACTTTTGTCAAAACCTGCTGCTTCATAAAGAAAATAAGTCTTCAAAGTTCTTCACTATGAAACAATCAGAATACTAATGAATCGTTGATTTACTTCTGGAAATACACCAAACACCTGAAGACACATCAAAGGTCACTTTATCTGTCCATTCATTATATTTTAGTGGTAAAATTTAAAATAATTGATTAGTGGATTGGCAGTAAATGAATCGCCAATTTCTCAATGATATTGCTGATAATAATAAAGTCATTTTCAAGATTGAAAATTCAAATATTTGATGGTTTCATCTTTTCGAATGTGATAATTTGCTTTTGTCTGAATATGATGAATAAATTAAATATATTTTGGTTTTGGACAAAAAGAGTCTGAGGAAATCATAATTTCTTTATTTTCTGATGTTTTATAGACCAAATTATTAAAATAATGTATTATTTGCAGGTGTAGTTAACATCTAGCTCCTGTACATCCTCACTGAGTTGCATTCAAAATCAGACTTTAGTATTGAACTTCACAAACCAACAAAAATCGGTGTATGAATGAATAGAACAATGAGCTGGACTCTGCCCAAACGTGCCAACATGTTTATCAACCTGCACTGTCCAATCAGAAAGAGGGAGCTCAGTACAGGAATGGGGTCAGGCAGCCTGCTGGGCAGCAGAATGGTGCACCACTAGAGGGGGGGGGAGGGGGTACTGGGAGGTAACTGGGTGTGTGTGGAGGAGACGGAGCAGTGGGTGTTCTGCAGAAAAGACCTCACTCAGTGATGGAAAACATTCTTCTCAATGAGTCACAGTCATAAACATGTAAAATCATTACAAATACATGAAGTCGGAGCTGACTTCACTCCTCGGTATTTGCCGCTTGCTCCAAAGCAAACAGCAGAAAAATGGGACTCCAACTGGTGATTCTGATGGTTAATTAAATTCTAATATACAGCCGCATGTTTATGAGCCGGATCCAACTATTAGCGCTCGCTTAGCTGCAACTTTTTCCGTTATTTGTGAGCAGCTCTTTAAAGAGCACTTCTGACAGGAAACAGGTTACAGCTTCAGAAATCAGCTCCACACAAAGAAGCTCAGTATAAACGGCTGCTTTTTATTGTGGGAGTTAAAAGAAAGACGCTTAGACGCTCTCGGGGTTTTCTGACTCCACACAGAGTTAAAGTTAGTGCTTCCCAGCGGAGCTCATTGTAAGCGCAGAGCGAGTCAGAGGCCGTTAAAAATAACTGGCTGCCCGATAGGTTTGAAATACTGTTGAGTTCCCTGTTTCATGAAGTACACACAGAAAAAGGTTAGTGCAGGAATATATTTATTTATAGAGTGTGTGTATAGAGTACACAACATTTTAAGAACAAAGCATAGAGAACTCATATTTTTACAAGACAAACGTGTGTAACCATGTAAATGTAAAAAGATTGACATCTTAAAGGGAACAGATCATGCAAAATGTTCAGGTTTATACTTGTATTTAGTTTTTTTACATTACACTATGTTCATTAGGGTCCCATGTGCATTGTTATTGCTAGTTGCATTGCTTTTAGTATTGCCAATACCATTGCTGCTTTTATTATCATTATTATTCTACTATATCCACTGTTGCTGTTATTTGCGGTCCTATGTTTCAATGGTCTTATGTCCCCAACGTCCCATGTTCCCAAGTCCCATGTTCCATAGTCTCGTGTTCCCAAGGTCCTTTGTTTCCAGGGTCCTATGTTCCCAATGTCCTATGTTCCCATGGTTCCATGTTCCCAACATACAATGTTCTCAGGGGTCCTCTGTTCCTACGGGTCCTAAATTACCAGGCTCCTATGTTCCTGAATTTTAGGGGAGCCTTTACATTTTTTCTTCTCCGTCATAATGAGTCTCTTATCACATAAGAATGAGGGTCAACCCAACTCAAATAAATTCATCATATTTTAGCATTTTTCCTCTTCAGTTTGTGACTTTGCAATATCAGAGAATATCAGATACATTTATGATTCATTCTCATAAATGTACCACTTTATACTCAGAGAATATCTCAGTTTTTATCTTAGGAATTTGTGACTTTAATTTCTGAAATTCTTATTCTTTTCTTGCAATATTCCTTCGCTTGGCTCCGTATTTTTATATATATTTTTACCTACAATGGCCCCAATATGCCATCATATATTTCAAATGAATGCATTAATTAAAATGAACCATTATGTTTCATTTCTCCTCTCTTATAAGGAGGATCAACCAAAATACTCGTCACACAAAATCATCATATTTCAATAGAAGTCTGAAACTACATTTAAGTTAAATAATAATAATAATTTTTTAACACTTCAGCTGGATGCTTCCTTCCAGAGAAATAAGACAGAGCATGTTTCAAACACAAAACTACTTTTCTTCTTCTTCTTCTTCAGTGAGAAAAGGAAAAGCCAGCTCAGCTATCGGCAGCATGGCAGAATCCACAACCTGCTGACTCAGACTCAGAGCGTTTGATTGACTGGCCTGAAGTTTGCCCAGTTTTCTGCAGGAAGAAAGCGGAGCGGCGACGAACCAGGACTGAACCCAGACCACGTCTACGTTTTGCTGCAGAGGAATGTGCTAAAAGCTCCGTCCACACCAGCCAAACACTTTTCCTCGAATTAATGTTTCTCAGAACCTCCCACGAATCTTCGGACCTGCCGGAGCCAAGTCGTCATGTAATCACAAAGATCAACAAACCCTTAACAGCTTTTACAGAGGACCCCCATGAGCAGCTACAGGCCGGCTTTAGAAAGAGATGGAAACACTCACAGGTCTGTTATGAAAGGTGAATTGTTTTCTGGTGTTTTTGTGCAGCGAGTCAGGAAACAAAGCTGACTGAAGAACCAAACCGCCAAAAAAGTTTATTTCAAAGCGTTACAGTTAGTCAGGAAGTAAGTGACACCTGCTGGCCAAAATATGTTACTGCAACTCTGCTAAAGACCAATGTCCCATGTTCCCAAATATCTATGTTCCCAATGTCCCATGTTCCCAAGGTCTTATGTTCCCAATGTCCCATGTCCCCAAATGTCCCATGTTCCTTATGCCCTATGTTCCCAATGTCCTTTATTTCCAGGGTCCTATGTTCCCAATGTCCTATTTTTTAATAATGCACCAAGGAGCATGAATTATTTCATAACTAACATTGACAATATTTATGTCAGTTCACACAAATTTGTGGCCGCTAAACAAAAAGATAATGTATATTTTTTCAGTTGTGCTTAAGTGTTTTTAATCAAGTTATCGGAGGGTTTGTCAAATTGTTTTCACTTCCTGATGTATTGTCTTGTCAATGTTAGATGTCTGAAATCAGGTCTGTGTTTAACACAGACGTTTAGTTGTCTGATATATAAAACAGGTCAGTAAACACCCAACAGGTGAATCTGAAAGAGTCTATATGAGATGACTAAACGTCCTCACGAGAACACTAGAACACTAGTCCTCCTTTATCTTAGTGGTGGACTATAAACCAATAAAAAGTGACATCATTGTCAGACGATAGCTGATGGGTTCCCAGATTACATTTCAGACCAATGACTTCCACCTCATTTACCTGCATTCAAACAAAGCCTGCTCCAAAGTGATACAAACGGAAACCAGAACGCTTCTGATACCAAAATCAATCTGTGTATAGAGATTAATCTGCTCATCACTATTACTACAATGTCTCCTCTGGTTGTATAGAAGTCAAAGCTTCATGTGTTAAAGCTCCATTCTCTCTCCTGACCACCAGGGGGCGACTCCTCTGGTTGTATAGAAGTCAAAGCTTCATGTGTTAAAGCTGCATTCTCTCTCCTGACCACCAGGGGGCGACTCCTCTGGTTGTATAGAAGTCTATAGAAAATTACTCTACTTCTCTCTTGATTTATTTCCTCAGTAAACATAACCCGCGGGAGGCAGCGATGTACTTCCTGTTGTCAAGTCTTCTGGAAATTAAAAGAATAAATCAAAAGAATACAGATTGGGTGTCTTCCTTGGAGAGAACCAAATCCCCCAACATGTTTAGACGCTCTCCTCATAAATCTCTGGTTCTTCGACATTTCCAGATGTCATGGAGATCCGTGGGTGCATTCCCACCTGGACTCAGACCTGCCCACTTGTGATTGGATCACATTTCAGTGCAGCTGTGAACAGAGCCTCGGGTTTCAGGGCTTTCCTCTCTCTTTTAGTTTCAGTGCTTCCCCTTTAAACTGATCAGTTTTCCGTGTAAAGTCGTGTTACTGAGACTCTTCTCCAGGCAGACGGACCAGCCAGCTGAGGTTTCTTCTTCTTTGGTGGCCTGGAAAACGTGTGTGTTGTTGTTCAGGTCTGCCGGACGCTCACTCGCACTTCAAACACTATCCGGTTGTTCTTGGACAGACTTCAGCTGGACGCGTCCCGCTCTCTTAGCTGCTAGCGTGTCTTTGCCGTTAGCAGTTAATCAACGCGGCCTCGCTGCAGGAGAGGATGTTGGTTTAAAGACGGAAATGTCAACAGACGCTTAAGTGCAGCTCGTTAATCCCATTAACATGCGTGGAAGTGTGTGTTTGTTCTGCTAATTGGGGCCGAATTATTCAATTTGTCCGTTTTGGAAATGATGTTTGGATAGCTAATTTGTGGAGGACATTTTCCACAAAGAGAAGAAACACAGAGCTGCTGTCCGACGCCGGAGTTCAGAGAAAATAAACCAGATCATGATAATAGAAAGAGCTTAAATGTAGTCCATGACACAAACAAGCCGTCATGTAATCAGTGAGGATACTTTAAATGTGAAGAAATCCTTCAATAAAACACATCAGCTGTTCAACCTGCTTTCAGTAGACCAGTTCAAACTTAAAAGTGTCATTTAGAAGACAGTAGACCTTTTATTTATATTAATTAATCCTGTTTGTTATGGAGGCTCTACAGGCCAAATATGAAATTACAATAACATAAGCACACACAAAGAGTCTCTGTGTCCATGAAATAATTTCTAATCATGTGTTTACCCAACAAATATAGAGAATATAACTCACAAATATAGAGAAAATATCTAAATATAGAGAAAATAACTCACAAATATCGAGAAAATATCTAACAAATAAGTTAAGTTTAATGTTAAGAATGTTAAAAGTATGTTGTTGTCTTTTACAAACAAGGCAGAAGACGTGCTTTTTATTTTCTGTCTTAGAGAAGTTTTTATGGTCCAGAGACATCCAGAGCCTTAATAAAACCAGAGCTTCAATGTTCATGACTCATTTTTCTTTTCATAAACGTTGGGCATTTCACCTGCAACCTGCAGAGCATCAATATTATCCTCAGGAGATTTTCGTCTTTCAGTCAGACAACGTTTGACGTTCAAGAGAAACAGCAGAAGAAACTTCACAGCTCTTCATCGGTCCACGCTGAGGCATCGGGAGGACGTCCTGGTTCCCGTCTGCTCCTCTGAGACGAGGAGGATGAAGGCTACAGACTGTCCACCCTGCCTTCATCATCCTCTCACCACTGGAACGGAAGGAGCTGATGAAGGTCTGAAACCTGAGACACAGCAGGCTTGGTCTTCTTTGACATCCATTCCATTCTCCGAAACTCTTATCTTATTCAGGGTCAGGGGCGCTGGAGCTGATCCCAGCTGACATTGGGTGAAGGCAGGGTTCACCTGGTCAGAGTTCACCTGGTCAGAGTTCACCTGGTCAGGGTTCACCTGGTCAGAGTTCACCTGGACAGGGTTCACCTGGACAGGGTTCACCTGGTCAGGGTTCACCTGGACAGAGTTCACCTGGTCAGGGTTCACCTGGTCAGAGTTCACCTAGACAGGGTTCACCTGGACAGGGTTCACATGGTCAGAGTTCACCTGGACAGGGTTCACCTGGACAGGGTTCACCTGGTCAGGGTTCACCTGGACAGAGTTCACCTGGTCAGGGTTCACCTGGTCAGAGTTCACCTGGACAGGGTTCACATGGTCAGAGTTCCCCTGGACAGGGTTCACCTGGACAGGGTTCACCTGGTCAGAGTTCACCTGGTCAGGGTTCACCTGGACAGGGTCCACCTGGTCAGGGTTCACCTGGACAGGGTCCACCTGGACAGGGTTCACCTGGACAGGGTTCACCTGGTCAGGGTTCACCTGGTCAGAGTTCACCTCGACAGGGTTCACCTGGACAGGGTCCACCTGGTCAGGGTTCACCTGGTCAGGGTCCACCTGATCAGGGTTCACCTGGACAGGTGTACAGTTTATCTCAGGGCTCACATAGAGACAGAATATGAGCAGTTTAGAGTCTCCAGGTATCCTGAGCTGCATGTCTTTGGACTGTGGGAGGAACCGGAGAACCCGGAGGGAACCCACGCTTCCACGGGCAGAACGTGCAAACTCCACACGGAAGGACCGCCCGGGATCGGGGATCGAACCCCGGCCCCTCTTGCTGTGAAGTTACAGTGGCACTACACCTCCGTGCAGCCCTGTTTAATATCTATAACGGTAAAATGCAATTTCCGATGGGACACGAGCTAAAGGCTTCCCAACAGGGACTGATGCTCACAGATTTCTATATTTAGTCTTGAGTCACACGTCAGTTTATATCATGTTTAGTTGATCTAAAGTATTTTTTCAAAGAAAGCCGTCAGTGTTTTAGTTCGGTGAGTGAAAACAGTTTTGTCTTCATATTACAGGAACGTTTCAGCCCAAACATCACCTCTTCTTTCTTTCTCTCCACTGTTGTCATGGTAACATTCATGGTGCATTCATGTGCTCCAGTTGAGAAGCCCCTCTTCCATCGGCGCCGTGCTCGTGAGCTCTAATGCTGCGTTCCAGACAACTCGAAGGTCGGAATTTTCCCAGTTGAGATTTCCAGCCTCTCGAGCGTTCCAGGCGCTCGACGCCAAACGTAAACACAAACCACGCTGACCGTGACAAACTGATGTTTCTTTGGCAGGTTAACAGCTGAACCCTCTGCAGAGCAGATTCCACATGTTTAACTTTTTCCTGAATAACTCCTGTGCAGAGATGATAACTTTCAGAGATCGTTTACAATAACCAGCGACCACTTTGACGTGCATTAACGTGCACAACAGGTTTTACCATAAGATAGTGAGGATTATTTATTAAATAAAGGCAAATACACTGTAGCTTTGCCTCTTGGAGTTAAAAAGTGTGTGTCCGTAGTTGCTTCTTTGAGTCCTGTAGTAGGAACCGTTGTACTTCCTCCAGTATTTTACTTTGTTCATGTACGAGCAACACAAGCAACCAAAGAGCCGAGCGTTGCCAGATACATTACGGATGTTGAAGCGTTGCTCAAGCTCTTGTTGATGTAGTCATGTCGTTATAACCAGCTAGCGGTAACGGCTAACGGTATTTCTCTAGACGGAGCGGAGTGAAACTAAAGCATTGGTTGATGTTTCACCGGCTGCCTTTAACAAGACTCTGCTTCATGGAAACAACACCAGTTATAACGCGGAAACAACACAAGTTATAACGCGGAAACAACACAAGTTATAACGCGGAAACAACACCAGTTATAACATGTAAACAACACCAGTTATAACATGTAAACAACACCAGTTATAACATGTAAACAACACCAGTTATAACATGTAAACAACACCAGTTATAACATGTAAACAACACCAGTTATAACGCGGAAACAACACAAGTTATAACGCGGAAACAACACCAGTTATAACATGTAAACAACACCAGTTATAACATGTAAACAACACCAGTTATAACATGTAAACAACACCAGTTATAACATGTAAACAACACCAGTTATAACAGAAACAACACCAGTTATAACATGTAAACAACACCAGTTATAACGAAACAACACCAGTTATAACAGAAACAACACCAGTTATAACATGAAACAACACCAGTTATAACAGAAACAACACCAGTTATAACAGAAACAACACCAGTTATAACACAAACAACACCAGTTATAACATGTAAACAACACCAGTTATAACATGTAAACAACACCAGTTATAACGCGGAAACAACACCAGTTATAACGCGGAAACAACACCAGTTATAACATGTAAACAACACCAGTTATAATGCAGAAACAACACCAGTTATAACATGTAAACAACACCAGTTATAATGCGGAAACAATACCAGTTATAATGCAGAAACAACACCAGTTATAACATGTAAACAACACCAGTTATAACATGTAAACAACACCAGTTATAACATGTAAACAACACCAGTTATAACATGTAAACAACACCAAAACAAACAACACCAAAACAAACAACACCAGTTATAACATGAAACAACACCAGTTATAACATGTAAACAACACCAGTTATAACATGTAAACAACACCAGTTATAACATGTAAACAACACCAGTTATAACATGTAAACAACACCAGTTATAACGCGGAAACAACACCAGTTATAACGCGGAAACAACACCAGTTATAACATGTAAACAACACCAGTTATAATGCAGAAACAACACCAGTTATAACATGTAAACAACACCAGTTATTGAACAATACCGTAAGCAGAAACAACACCAGTTATAACATGTAAACAACACCAGTTATAACATGTAAACAACACCAGTTATAACATGTAAACAACACCAGTTATAACACGGAAACAACACCAGTTATAACATGTAAACAACACCAGTTATAATGCGGAAACAATACCAGTTATAATGCAGAAACAACACCAGTTATAACATGTAAACAACACCAGTTATAACATGTAAACAACACCAGTTATAACATGTAAACAACACCAGTTATAACATGTAAACAACACCAGTTATAACACGAAAACAACACCAGTTATAACACGGAAACAACACCAGTTATAACATGTAAACAACAGCAGTTATAACATGTAAACAACACCAGTTATAACATGTAAACAACAGCAGTTATAACATGTAAACAACACCAGTTATAACATGTAAACAACAGCAGTTATAATGTGGAAACAGCATGGACGCCACAAAGAAGATGAGTTGCATCTTATTCCTTGGAGCTTTTAAACGTGTTGCTAGATGTTTCCATGACGTAGATATTGATCCCATTAGAAGACGTGTTCACTAAAGAGAGAGTGGGGAGAGGTGAGAGAGGAGAGATAGAGAGGGGGGAGAGGAGAGAGGAGAGAGAGAGAGGAGAGAGAGTAAGGAGAGAGAGAGGAGAGAGAGAGGGGGAGAGGTGAGAGAGAGGGGAGAGAGGAGAGAGGAGAGGAGAGAGAGAGAGGAGAGAGAGAGAGGAGAGAGAGAGGAGAGAGAGAGGGGGGAGGTGAGAGAGAGGAGAGAGGAGAAGAGAGAGAGAGGGGGAGAGGGAGAGAGAGGGGAGAGAGAGGGGGAGGAGGGAGAGAGAGGGAGAGAGAGGGGGGAGAGGTGAGAGAGAGAGGGGAGAGAGGAGAGAGGAGAGAGAGAGGGGGAGAGGAGAAGAGAGAAGAGGGAGAGGAAAGGGAGAGAGGAGAGAGGAGGAGAGAGGGAGGAGAGAGGAGAGAGAGAGGGGGGAGAGGAGAGAGAGAGGAGAGAGAGAGGGGGGAGAGGTGAGAGAGAGGGGAGAGAGGAGAGAGGAGAGAGAGAGGGGGGAGAGGAGAGAGGAGAGAGAGAGGGGGGAGAGGAGAGAGAGAGGAGAGAGAGAGGGGGGAGAGGAGAGAGAGAGGAGAGAGAGAGGGGGGAGAGGTGAGAGAGATGGGAGAGAGGAGAGAGGAGAGAGAGAGGGGGGAGAGGAGAGAGGAGAGAGAGAGAGGAGAGAGAGAGAGGGGGGAGAGGAGAGAGAGAGGAGAGAGAGAGGGGGGAGAGGGGAGAGAGAGGGGAGAGAGGAGAGAGGAGAGAGAGAGAGGAGAGAGAGAGAGAGGAAAAATTGTTAACGGGACTAAAACTCATTCATAACT
>JACSYO010000661.1:17500-52500 GCA_016806645.1 Ophiodon elongatus | reverse complement strand
AGGAGAGGGGAGAGGGGGGAGGAGAGAGAGGGAGGAGAGAGGGGAGAGGAGAGAGGGGGAGAGAGGAGAGGAGAGAGGGGAGAGGAGAGAGGGGGAGAGAGGGGAGAGAGGAGAGGGGGAGAGAGGAGAGAGAGAGGGGGAGAGATGGGAGAGAGAGAGGGGGGAGGAGAGAGAGGGAGGATAGAGGGGAGAGAGAGAGGGGGAGAGAGGAGAGGAGAGAGGGGAGAGGAGAGAGGGGGGAGAGAGGGGAGAGGAGAGAGAGAGAGAGGGGAGAGAGGAGAGGGGAGAGGGGAGAGGAGAGAGAGAGAGGGAGAGAGGAGAGGGGGGAGAGAGGAGAGGAGAGAGGGGAGAGGAAGAGAGAGAGCGAGAGGGGAGAGAGGAGAGAGAGAGAGGGGAGAGAGAGATAGAGAGATAGGGGGAGAGGTGAGAGAGAGGGGGGAGAGGTGAGAGAGCGAGAGAGGAGAGGTAGAGAGGGGGGAGAGGAGAGAGAGAGGGGAGAGGAGAGAGAGAGGAGGAAGAGGAGGAGAGAATGTGTTTAGAGTTGTTTTGGGTGGAGGTCTCTCTGCGCTCCTCCCTAATGAAGCGCTCCGGTCTCTCTGTAGTTTATCTGATGATCTTTGCTTTCAAACCGAAGACACAACAACTTCATTCATCGCTCTGAAAGATACGGAGGCTCGAGAACGCCCGCACTTCAGTTTATTAATGTCTTTATCTTGAGATAACGAAGCTTGTTTCATTTAGTGGAACCTGATCTTCTCCGTGAGAACGAGCCACACACACACACACACACACACACACACACACACACACACACACACACACACACACACACACACACACACACACACACACACACACACACATACGCACACCCTGGCCTCCTGACCTCTGACCTCTCCTCTGTACGTGCCTCTCTCTGTGTGTGTGTGATCTCATCACACGAGTACAAATAGACCTCGTTATCGCCTCATCAGCCAATCAAATCAGGCTGTTTACCGTGATGTCATCCGCACAGGCTATTAATAAAGTTATTATTATACCATGGACCTCTTCTGTGATTTAAACCACGAAGATATAAAAACAGGTTGTGAAGTTTCACAGCTGAAGATAAAGAGTTCATCTCTTAGTGATATGGAGGTTTAGAGTAATAACTGTGCTTCACAGGAGGCAACACATTAAAATCAATAATTATGAAATCAGGATAAGTAACACGATTTCAGTCAAAAGGCAAAATGTACAGATTTGCATCTGAAAATCAGCAGTTAAAACATTTGAAATATTTGAAGTACTGAAAGAAGTTGAAGCGTCAGTAAAGGCGAGAACACTGAACACAGTTGAAGTGTGAAGCGACAACCAGCGGACCTCACAGACCGCCTCCACTGCAACCACACAGACACCGAAAGAAGTGGAAGTGGCAAAAGACACTGATTACAGTTCAAATAGAGAAGCTGAAAGAAGTGGAAGTGAAAACACGGAGTAAAGTTAAATACAGTGTGAGTGCCTGCGTGAAGTAAAATATTTAGTTGCAGTTCAAGCATTGAGAGCAGTTGAAGTGGCGGTCCAAACACGAGGGTGGGAGTGGAAGTGGGAACAGTGATTGAAGTTGAAGTGTCAGAACTGGAAAGCAGGAAGTCGTCACAAACTGAAGGCCCGAATAGGAAGAAACCATCCAGAAATACACAAGAAAAAAATATTATTAATAAATACTAATAATATTACTAATGAAGTTGTTTAATTTTGCACTAAAACCAGCGAGCGCTTTGAAACGAGCGGACGTAAGGACATAAAGTAATGAAAGTGAAAATAGAAGTAAAATACCAAATGCATGAGCAGTTTGTACACGTATACGTTCATATACAGTAAACATATGCACAGTTTTCCATATTTCATTTTATTCTGCAGCTGGAGGCCACAGCGCGGCCGTGATGTCTGAGGAGGATCCCCGCTCGCTCCGCGCTGGACCTTATGAATGAACAAGTGTTTCATGTGGAAATTGTTATTCTAACCACATACATAAGTGTTTCAGGGCTGTTATGGAAAAGTAATTGGCGCAATTACAGAGGAGGGGGCCATGTGTCAGAGGGCCGGGGGCCATGTGTCGGAGGCCGGGGGCCATGTGTCGGCGGGCCGGGGGCCATGTGTCGGAGGGCCGGGGGCCATGTGTCGGAGGCCGGGCGCCATGTGTCAGAGGGCCGGGGTCCATGTGTCAGAGGGCCGGGGGCCATGTGTCGGAGGCCGGGGGCCATGTGTCAGAGGGCCGGGGGCCATGTGTCGGAGGCCGGGGGCCATGTGTCAGAGGGCCGGGGGCCATGTGTCGGAGGGCCGGGGGCCATGTGTCGGAGGCCGGGGGCCATGTGTCAGAGGGCCGGGGGCCATGTGTCAGAGGGCCGGGGGCCATGTGTCGGAGGCCGGGGGCCATGTGTCAGAGGGCCGGGGGCCATGTGTCGGAGGCCGGGGGCCATGTGTCAGAGGGCCGGGGGCCATGTGTCGGAGGCCGGGGGCCATGTGTCGGAGGCCGGGCGCCATGTGTCAGAGGGCCGGGGTCCATGTGTCAGAGGGCCGGGGGCCATGTGTCGGAGGTCAGAGGGCCGGGGCCATGTGTCGGAGGCCGGGGCCATGTGTCAGAGGGCCGGGGGCCAGGTCGGAGGGCCGGGGCCATGTGTCGGAGGCCGGGGGCCATGTGTCGGAGGGCCGGGGCCATGTGTCAGAGGCCGGGGCAGTGTCGGAGGCCGGGCCCACGCCATGTGTCGGAGGCCGGGGCCATGTCAAGGCGGAGGCCAGTGTCAGAGGGCCGGGGGCCATGTGTCGGAGGCCGGGGGCCATGTGTCAGAGGGCCGGGGGCCATGTGTCGGAGGCCGGGGGCCATGTGTCGGAGGCCGGGGGCCATGTGTCGGAGGCCGGGGGCCATGTGTCGGAGGCCGGGGGCCATGTGTCGGAGGCCGGGGGCCATGTGTCGGAGGCCGGGGGCCATGTGTCGGAGGCCGGGGGCCATGTGTCGGAGGCCGGGGGCCATGTGTCGGAGGGCCGGGGGCTTCCCCAGGACACAAAGTTTCCTCTGCACAGATCTGCTGCACCACGTGGAAACAAAACATCTGAGCCTCTACCGAAGGCCATGAGAGACTCTCTGCAGGTTCCTTAAGTCTTCCGTACGTTCACAAGCTTTTATGAGCATGAATACACCTTCAAAGATGAGCTGATAATCAACCAGTCCACATACTTTTAAAAGATCTGCAGCATATTTTAATAATCAGATTTTCTGTTTTTGACTTGTTTTACATGACACACATCAGTCAGCAGGTAAACATGGACGTCTTCAGACTGAAGACCGTTACATGACTGTGAGGAGTCCGAGCGTGTGAACCAGCTGACGACACTAACAAGGTTTTAGCTGCACAAATAAAAGCTGCTTCCTCCGGTAGAATCAGAAGAAGATTAAAAGGAGAGTGTCTCCTCTCCGTCAGGTGGTGTTGGTCTTGGAGGTCTGTCCTCACCTCTGATTGGTTTTCCAGACTCCTTCACACGTGTTGAGGGTATAAGAGTCATTGAGTTGACCTCTGACCCCTCTGGAGCCTAAAAATAAACCTGACAGACTAAATAAACATCTGTGCTGCAGGTCCGGTCTTTACTGTGTGGACGTCACTCGTGGGAACTCGGAGCTGAGAGGATGGAGATGAAGCCGACAGCTTGTTGGTGAACAGCTCAGAGTCTCTTCTGAGTCCAGTTCTGATGAACAGCTCAGGGTCTCTTCTGAGTCCAGTTCTGATGAACAGCTCAGAGTCTCTTCTGAGTCCAGTTCTGATGAACAGCTCAGGGTCTCTTCTGAGTCCAGTTCTGATGAACAGCTCAGAGTCTCTTCTGAGTCCAGTTCTGATGAACAGCTCAGAGTCTCTTCTGAGTCCAGTTCTGATGAACAGCTCAGGGTCTCTTCTCTCTGAAGAACAGCACAGGATCGTCAGCAAAAGGTCGAATGTTGCGCAACCTTTTAGCTGCAACTGAACGTCATGAAGCTAAACGCTGCTGTGTCTGATCTTCTACATGTAAACAGACATTCCTGCTAATTATTTTCTACCATCAACATTGTATTTATTCTGTTTTCCTTGAGATCGCTGTGACGAAAGAATAAATGATTCTCACTGTTGCCAGGTGAGTCAACGTATTTTGAGGCACATTTTGAATTATGGCATTAGAAAAGCTGTGTGGAAACATAACAATTCAATAAAACTTTCTCAATTGTGTAAAAAAGTATTTTTCTACTCTTGTTTTTTAACAAACAAGAGTAAACGCACTAAATGGGACATTATGGAATAAATGGGGATTCTGACATCACTCATATTTCACACTGTGATTGGCCGGGTGTGCAGAAGTGAGCTCCGATGTATTAATCTTTATACAACTATGTTTTATTATTTTATTCTACAGGGACGACACCTACAGCCGATGCAGTGAACATAAGACTCCTAACCGGTGATCGTTATACACTGTAATACAAATATAGAGAAACACAAACAAACAAACACATTTGATTCCGAACAAGAGGGACAGAAGTGTGTGTGCTGTATGAACCAGCTGAGGTCAAACAATATGAATGTTTTCTAGACAGCGGCCAATGAGAGATGAGCGATGTGACGACGACTACGCCCACTTCTGATGATCAGTCTGGTTAAAACCAGGCTGATCACAGCTGAAGAGGTTCACTTTTCTCAGCCCAGTGTTCATATTTAACAATTCCACACGTCACAATTTACTCCCAGAACCAACATTCAGGGCCAACGCACAAAGAGACTGGTCCAACATCAATGTTCTGTCTGACGGTTGGATGATTGTAACGCTGGTTATTTTAACTTGTGATGCCAAGGACTTATGTTATGACGCTCTGTAAGCGTCGATGGGAGTCTCCTGGTGGAGGTCTTCACCTCCGAGGGGAACCTGAGCTCCATGGCAGCGTCAACGGGTTCCAAACAAGGACTCATTCTGCTGCTGCGGAAAGCCTCCACGGGTCGCTCCACACCTGGGCCCCCACATGTGGCCCCTCTCTGTGGCTTTGATTACTCTAATTGGTTCTGAGGCCCAGCAGAAACCAGCAGCACCAGTAAAAAGTACCCTCTTACAAAGCCATTAACCCTGTCTTAAGGGGCAGGGAGGAGGGCGGGGGGGTAAAGTGGCTCCCAATTAGCTGGATGAAGAAAAGCCGAGCGGCCTCTTCCCTCCATGTTGAAGGAAATGAAAGCGGAGAGGACGAGTCTGTAGCAGGAAACGGGGTGCCGCCAGCGGCCAATGAAAACACTTTGCCTCATGTCCTGAATCAGATCCACATGCCGCAGAGAGCCGTAATAATCAGGAGTTCTACTTCCTGTCGGCTGATTGGGGGGCGCCGGGAATAGAAGCAGCTGGGGGTCCGACAGCCAATCGGCTCGCTGGTAGAGTCACACGCCACCCTAACGAGGCGGTGTGTTCAGAAGCCAATAGACACATAATAAGGACATGTTTATAATACAATCAAACTTTATGGATCTCCAGAGAGGAAATTGTTAAAAATAAGTGCAGTTATATTCCATATCTGGCAATGTTAACAAAAGTGGAAAATAATTGGTGACGCTTCCTTGTGATTCACATCTGTGCTACAATGTAATGAAACAAACAAACAAACATAAACATAACCTGCTAGTTGGAGGTTTATACAACTAGAATAAGAACATGAATATTCTTACTGAGTAGTTTTAACTCTTTTATTGTGTAACAGAACCTGTCTATGTATTTGTGTTTTATCAACTTCCTGTTTGCTTTTTATGTTTTTTTTTGTTTATTGTGTCTAACGAGACAAATGTCCAAAATACAGATTTATTGTTTTGTAAAGAGAAATTCTATAAGAACAATTAAAGACGAGGTAGAGGTAAAGATGAGGTAAAGAGACAGCGGTGTTTAATAGTTAATAATATATATCTATATATATATAGATATATATATAGATATATATATATACATATGTATATGAGGAGATCCCTCTAAAAACACCCGTCCAGCTGGAGCTGGTGATGAGTCGTGACTGTATCTTTGAAAAGAGAAAGGATGTTCAGGTTCAGGTCCTCGTCCTCAGGACTTTGACCTCTGAGGACCCGTGTGTTTAAGAGCTGGACCGTGTGAGGGACTCCATGTGGTCCACCCCGGTCCAGCAACTGCTCCACCATCAACCTGGGGAAACACTCTATCATCACACACCTCCGTCCTGCTGCTGACCAGCTGCAGCTCTGAAGTGGTTTCCATGTTTACTGGTCCTCCATCACACCGAGAAGGCAGACCACGTGACAGTAAGCCGAACTCTCCAGGTTCTGCTGTTGGTCACGTGACGGGTTCAGAACCAACGACCACACAGCAGACGCACGCCTGAGGTGTTTGAAGACCAGAGATGTTGTTGGTTGTTTTACCTAAACGTTAAATGCGTCAGTGAATGACTCAGCGTTGACTTGTTGTCACGCGGGACACTAACAGCGGTTACCTGGATGAAAACACCTCGTCTTCCTCCCCATTCTGACCGTGTCACTTTTTAAATCAGGCGTGAAATGACAAACGAAAAACTAAAAAAGGAATAATTACAAAACATCAGCAGCTAATACGGTAGCTTCCTGTATTCAGGATGCAGCTTTAACACATGAAGCTTTGACTTCTATACTACAAGAGGAGTCGCCCCCTGGTGGTCAGGAGAGAGAATGCAGCTTTAACACATGAAGCTTTGACTTCTATACAACCAGAGGAGTCGCCCCCTGGTGGTCAGGAGAAAGAATGCAGCTTTAACACATGAAGCTTTGACTTCTATACAACCAGAGGAGTCGCCCCCTGGTGGTCAGGAGAGAGAATGCAGCTTTAACACATGAAGCTTTGACTTCTATACTACAAGAGGAGTCGCCCCCTGGTGGTCAGGAGAGAGAATGCAGCTTTAACACATGAAGCTTTGACTTCTATACAACCAGAGGAGTCGCCCCCTGGTGGTCAGGAGAGGGAATGCAGCTTTAACATATGAAGCTTTGACTTCTATAAAATCAGAGGAGTCGCCCCCTGGTGGTCAGGAGAGAGAATGCAGCTTTAACACATGAAGCTTTGACTTCTATAAAACCAGAGGAGTCGCCCCCTGGTGGTCAGGAGAGAGAATGCAGCTTTAACACATGAAGCTTTGACTTCTATACAACCAGAGGAGTCGCCCCCTGGTGGTCAGGAGAGAGAATGCAGCTTTAACACATGAAGCTTTGACTTCTATACAACAAGAGGAGTCGCCCCCTGGTGGTCAGGAGAAAGAATGCAGCTTTAACACATGAAGCTTTGACTTCTATACTACAAGAGGAGTCGCCCCCTGGTGGTCAGGAGAGGGAATGCAGCTTTAACATATGAAGCTTTGACTTCTATACAACCAGAGGAGTCGCCCCCTGGTGGTCAGGAGAGAGAATGCAGCTTTAACACATGAAGCTTTGACTTCAATAAAACCAGAGGAGTCGCCCCCTGGTGGTCAGGAGAGAGAATGCAGCTTTAACACATGAAGCTTTGACTTCAATAAAACCAGAGGAGTCGCCCCCTGGTGGTCAGGAGAGAGAATGCAGCTTTAACACATGAAGCTTTGACTTCTTTGTCTGGGAGAAACCAAACAGATCTTGCAACGATCTCCATCAGCCAAACATGTCGCTGCTGTCAAACTTCCCTTGTTCACCTCCAGCCATCATACCTGGTTGAAAAGTCCACTTAAGATCATCCAGATCTTCATCTCATTCCCACCACAAGTGTCTAGACTCCATAAGAGGGTTCCCTACTCTCCGTATGGCTTCATCCCCCTCTGTATATGACATTAAGTTGGGTCTACTTGTCAAAGAAGTGCACATGCCAATTACAATATTCGTTCACTCAAAATTAATTCTCTCCTGATTGAATCCGGGTTCTGTGATAATGGGCCGCCGTCTTCTTTTGAGGGGGATTCTGCTTCTTTAAAGTCATGTCTCTGAAATGTCCGAGTTCGTTAAAATTCAAGAAGATCCTTGAGACAAAAACTCACTAAAGCAGCACAATTCCCTTTTATAGTGTCAAGTATTGTAATGTTTATATTCTACTTCTTTCAATCTTTTCTTATTTTCTCATTTAAATTATTCCTTATCTGTTTTCTAATGTGCATTTCCCCTCCGAGGATCAATAAAGTCTTATCTTCTGGTCCTCTTATTTATTATGAATATGAAATATGTCCCGTGAGACCAGGCTCCACGTCGACATGATGAAACTGTCCCATTAGTCCAGATTGTCTCTGAGGATGAAGACGATGAGGAGGCTGATGTGAAAACCGTCGAGGTGGGTGGACTCAGACGAGGTCGTCAGCAGCGTCTGGAGCGCGTCGCCTCGCACTCACTTACTGGCCTCGGGGACTGGAGGGGCGACGCGTCCTCCTCAGATCCGCCTACCTGTCCAAGAACTCCACACATCCATGAGACGGGCGAGTGGACCGGCTCCCGGCGGTCTGCGGGGGCTCAGGCTCACTTCTAGGAAATGAGGATTTCGGGGATTAAGGAACAGATAATTGATAAGTCACCTGGGAATCATGCGAGGACGTCCAGCTGGATCGTCTTACATGAGCTGCGACGGATGAAGAGCAGACAAGAGGTCTATCATGTTCAGCCACTATACAAAAAAATTGAATTTTAAGAAAAGATGTTAGCCTAGCTTAGCATAAACACTGGAAGCAGAGAGAAACTGTCTGATTCACATGTTCACAGCAGGTTTATTCTGGTTCGCTGGTTTGTTTGCGCCTCTGGAGTCTTTTAACAGACAGGTGGGATTCACAGCCCTGCAGCATGACTGACAGGTGCTGGGTGAAGAGTTCACCGACAGACAGAGAAGAGGGCACGACCGACACATATTTCACTCCACAGTACAACTTCAGTGAAATTATGTAGAATAAAACTCACGATATACTTTTAATTCAGTGATTTATTAACTTTTTACTTTAAAATTAGATTCATAAATATTGATACATCTTAGAACAATGTAAGTGTTCCACAAATATATATGAGGTAAAACATCTCAACATCTATTGGATGGATTGTCATGACATTTTGTGCAGACATGAACCCTCACAAGTTCAAATGATTGTCTGATTTTCCCGTAGCGCCACCAGCAGGTTGACATTTGTAGTTCAAAACAATGACATGGACTGCCATGAAATTTGCGACAGATATTCAAGATCCCCAGAGGATGAACCCTCATGAGTTCTATGATCTTGTTACTTTTCCTCTAGCGCCACCATCAGGTTGACATTTGTGGTTCAAAGTGAAATATCTTGACAACAGGCGATGAACCCTCATGAGTTCAATGCCCATCTGAATGAGACAATTTATAATATTAAAACTTCACAGTATTATAGAGAACACAAAATTAATATACAGAAGAAATGACAATGTAATAATGAGGACAAAGTATTTTTATAAGATATGATGAATACATTATCAACAACAACAAAATAAATAAAATGCATGAGAGTGTATTCTTGTGTTTTATACATTAACTCCTAAACAACAGTAATACTTCATGTCCTCATGAGTAATAAACTATAAAAATATTTTATATTGTCGACTTGGAAAAGACAAGCCGTAATCTGGTTTCCCTTAAGTCTGCAAGTAACTCTTCTCCTTCTCCTTCTTTTTCTTTTTCTTTTTCTTTTTCTTTTTCTTTTTCTTTTTCTTTTTCTTTTTCTTTTTCTTCTTCTTCTTCTTCTTCTCCTTCTTCTTCTTCTCCTTCTTCTTCTTCTTCTTCTTCTTCTCGAGTCGCTGCAGACTGAAACTGAAACCATCGCTGGAAGAAGAAGTCAAGCGTGTCCGGTTGAGCTGCTGTCATGAAATCTGAGCTCTTCATTTTAACAGTACAAAGCAATAAAGTGGACCATTAATTCCCCCCCCCCCCCACTTCTTCACCTCCACCTCCCCTCCCCTCATCTTTTCTTCTCCTCTGCGATGGTTTTTCCAGCGTTAAACGCCGGCCAGCAGCAGCTTTGATGCTGCTCATCAGTGCGTGTCCAGCCTGCCCACACTTTCCCTGCAGACGTCCAGCCAGCCGTCTGCAGCCTCCGATGACTGAACCCAGATGAGGTGAGGGACTCCTCCAGGCCTCCGGGACTCCTCCGGGACTCCTCCGGGCCCCCGGGACTCCTCCGAGCCTCCGGGACTCCTCCGGGCCTGTGGGACTCCTCCGAGACATACTCCGGGACTCCTCCGGGCCCCCGGGACTCCTCCGGGCATCCGAAACTCCTCCGGGACTCCGCCGAGCCTCCGGGACTCCTCCGGGCCTCCGGGACTCCTCCGGGCCTCCGGGACTCCTCCGGGCATCCGAAACTCCTCCGGGACTCCGCCGAGCCTCCGGGACTCCTCCGGGCCTCCGGGACTCCTCCGGGCCTCCGGGACTCCTCCGGGCCTCCGGGACTCCTCCGGGCCTCCGGGACTCCTCCGGGCCTCCGGGACTCCTCCGGGCCTCCGGGACTCCAGCATTCACCCCAATGCTTTTATCAGCTGCTAACTGGGATTCCTCCGCCCGGCCAAATGACCACATATATATAAATGTGTGTATATATATATATAGTTTCTCTCCTGCTGTAATACTTCAGTGCACAGCTCTGGTTATGGTACAACTGGGTGAGACTTTATTGGTCCTGCTGGAGAGAGCTTTTCCATTGGCTGCTGCCTCCACAGGTCACACGCTGCTTTCACCAAGATTAAACCGTCTGAGTTTTAACTTTTATGGTTCGGAATGAAATGTGTCTGAAGCACTTTATTCATTCTGTGATCATATATCCACCTTCATCACCGCAGAGCTGATGTTCAACCAGGCTGCTCTCCTCCAGCATTCAGACAAATACCTACGATAAGTTGAGCTGCCACACAAAATTATTTCATATTTTATCCACGTAATCATTAACGACGAAGAATAAAGACTTTAAGAACTCACGCAGGGCAGAAGGTGGATGAGTCCATCAAACATGGATCTTACAGTGTACTGCTGTATATTGGCAGCTTTGAAATATGTTTTTATAATAAATTTTATAATAAATGTGATAATAATTTATTAACGTAAATTGCAGTCTGACAATCTCAGTGGCTTTACGTGATTAAATAGTGGTTTCAGGACACTTTTTCCACTCGCATGTTAAATCCAAACAGGATGAGCCGTCGGCCCTCAAGGCCGTCTGATGTTCAACCAACCAGAGGAGGAAAACATCTTTTAATGTGTGAATATTGGAGCTTTTTATTTTTAAATCAGTCATGAATACATTTCTTGGAAGAACTGTCCAGACGGTTTTTACGCAGAGCTGCAGAATGAATCAGGGGAATGGCTCGTGAGTAATGTGTTGTAATCAACTGAATGTAATAAATAGTATTATTTGCTTCATTAGGAGTTCCATGAACCTTTTACATCACTGGAGAATCCACAATGTTTTGTCTTTTAACTTCCTGTCGACACTGAAAGTGGGAATATGTCTCATTATGTTGATTTCTGCAAAAGACCAAATGTAGCCCAACATCTCTGTCTGTATGTGGTCCTGTAAAGTCATATAAGCACATCAACCATCATAAAATATAACCATTCCCACATTTCAACTGAGAAAATGAGGACACAGATTTAATACAAAGTTAAAGAGGGAGCATCAAAACAAGAACTAGTTATTAAATGGTCATTCAGACTCAGAGCTCTTTAAAAGTTTACTTCAGTCACCGTTGAAAAGTTTGAAACTAATATAAAAAAACAGTACAATTCAGACAGCAAATGTTTAATTATTATTATTTTTATTGTTCCGCCACGAGGATCATGTGCACCTGTGAGTGTTTCACCTTTCTAGTGTTCTGACCACTCAAAGCGCTTTTACCCTGTTGATATGTACTTTAGTACTTTAGTAACGCAGTAGTACGTCGTTATATTCCAGCAGTAACTTTGTCTTTGTTTAGTTTGATAAAACGTCATCACTTCCTGTTAAAGATTCGCTGTTTGATGATAAAAGGTCATCACTTCCTGTTAAAGATTCGCTGTTTGATGATAAAACGTCATCACTTCCTGTTAGAGATTCACCGTGTGAACTTTAAATCTTCGGTTAACACCAACATCTCTTCACATTAACACTAAACCTCCGTTAACGACCTCCAGAGGATGCCGTTAAAGTTGTGTCTCAACAGGTAGCCCCCTCTCCCCCCCCTCACTTCCTGTGTTAATCAGAGGAAGAAGCTGTGAATTATTACTCATCGGGGAGTCTGGTGCTCATCGTGCCCCGAGGGCTCCTCTGTAGCCGTGATGAAGATCAGGAGTGAAGGGCAGAATGGAAGGTTCTGATGGCTTTCTGAGGTTTCATGTAAACAGCCTGGTGCTTCATTTATCCTCAGTTTGATCCCTCCTTCATTCTAATTAAGAAGTTTATTTTTATAAATTAATTAATAAAAAATATTTTATATAATTAAGTTTCATGGGGACTTTATGAAAATAAACTGACATAAAATCTCTTTTATAAGAAAGCCACAGAGAAATATTAATATAATAATAAATGTATTACTTATCTTCAAATTATTTTTAATTATTATTTTGTTGTTGTTGTTGTTGTCCGTATTTGTGAGTAAAATTTAACTTAATGCTTTATCAACACTCTCTTGTCGTATAGAAAAGATCATTATTATCAACAGATGAAGGACAACTTTGTAGCATGAAAGCATGGTGTAATTAGCTAGTAAGCTAGCTAGCTAGTGGACAGCTGGCTACTTAGCTAGCTTGCTAATCCCACCATGTTTTGATGCTACACTGGTTACAGAAAATGGGCTAAACATTAGCTTACCAAGCTAACTAGCCAGCCTCCGTCTCCGGAGCTGCAGGACCTTATACTGACCTGTTGTCACCATAACAACCTGTTGTCACCATAACAACGTACAACTATCACCTTTTTCTTTTGTACTAGAAAGCAGTTCAACATCTGTTCTACTTCTGTTTCCTCTCCCTATGAAATACTGCAGTAGGTGTGTAGATGTGTAGATGTGTAGGTGTGTAGATGTGTGGATGTGTAGGTGTGTAGATGTGTGGATGTGTAGGTGTGTGGATGTGTAGGTGTGTGGATGTGTAGATGTGTAGGTGTGTGGATGTGTAGAAGTGTAGATGTGTAGGTGTGTAGGTGTGTAGGTGTGTGGATGTGTAGGTGTGTGGATGTGTAGATGTGTAGGTGTGTAGGTGTGTAGGTGTGTAGATGTGTAGATGTGTAGGTGTGTAGATGTGTAGGTGTGTAGGTGTGTAGGTGTGTGGATGTGTAGGTGTGTAGATGTGTAGGTGTGTAGATGTGTAGATGTGTAGGTGTATAGGTGTGTAGGTGTGTAGATGTGTAGGTGTGTAGATGTGTAGATGTGTAGGTGTGTAGATGTGTAGGTGTGTAGGTGTGTAGGTGTGTAGGTGTGTAGATGTGTGGATGTGTAGGTGTGTAGATGTGTGGATGTGTAGGTGTGTGGATGTGTAGGTGTGTGGATGTGTAGGTGTGTAGATGTGTAGGTGTGTAGATGTGTGGATGTGTAGATGTGTAGGTGTGTAGATGTGTGGATGTGTAGATGTGTAGATGTGTAGGTGTGTAGGTGTGTAGGTGTGTAGATGTGTGATCGGAGCCCTCTGGTTACTAACATCTCAACTGATTCCTTCTCCCAGGTAATCTGTAACCCGGAACACATTGGTAGAAGCTCTTCAGGGTTTGAGTAATCTTGAACAACATTGATGTCGATGAGGACTTTAAGACTGGGTCCAGACTGGGTCCAGACTGGGTCCAGACCGGGTCCAGACCGGGTCCAGACCGGGTCCAGACTGTTTGAGGAGGTGTGGATGCTGAGAGGTGATCAGGTGACCAGGTGGGCTATCCCACCGCTGAGGTCTCAGGTGGCTGTTTGTTGTTGCAGGACTCGGAGCACCTGCAGCCGCTCAGCCTGTTGTTGGTCTTAAGACCCGTGGGAGGCGAGCCGTGGGCCGAGCCGTGGGCCGAGCCGGTCCCACCCAGCTGATCCAGATGTCAGCGCATACCAGCACTACAACAAAGAGGGCTGGATTTACCTCCAATCCCCCGACCTGTTGACAATAGCTGGGAATGTACTCCGGTACGGTGAGACCCTCCAAACCCCTGAGGCCCTCCAGGCTCTGGTTCTCAGGGTGGGACGGGTACAGGCCTCCAGCTGATGTGGACTCCACTAAATAAATAATACTTTGATGTTATTTAGTTGAAATGCAACAGCTTCAGATGCTGCGTTGGACCTTTAGAGCTGATACTGGATTAATAAACTAATACATACAAGTTTTACAAAAGACTGCAGAGTCCACAAAGTCCTGATACTTGTCAGGGCTTCAGGTTCTTCATGAGATCCTTTAAAAGACAACTCCTTAGTGTGGTCCAAAATAATTTCTGGCTATTTCATGACTTTCAGTAAGTAATTACGTCTTTTTATAATTAATTAAATACCTAATTCTTTTAAAGATGGATTAATGGTTTGCAGAGGTAACTTCAGGAGTGACTCCACTGGGCGATCAGTAACTAGTTGCTTTGTTAAAACCAAAGGTCAGCTCACTGAGCATGCTCAGAACCAGTGACAGGGCCACTGTCACCATTCTTTAGGGTTCTAGAGGGTTTGGAGATATTCTGTAAAAGTTTTACGTTTCATTTAAAAAAACGTTCACGTTTGTGTTTTATGTTTTCATTTTACTGTGTTTATGTTTTCACATGTTTTTGCTGTTTGTATATTTTATGCTTTAACATGTTTTTACTGTGTTTATGTTTTCACGTGTGTTTTACTGTTTATGTCAAATATCTTAATTTTACCATTTGTTTTTAACGCTGCCTTGTTGCACGGTAATATTCCTCGTGTGGGGCATCAAAGATCTGAACTGAACTGACCTTGTGACCCCTCAGATTAATCTTTGGGGCCCCTGAAGGAGTCCCTCTGAAACCCCTCAGATTAATCTTTGGGGCCCCTGAAGGAGTCCCTCTGAAGCCCCTCAGATTAATCTTTGGGGCCCCTGAAGGAGTCCCTCTGAAGCCCCTCAAATTAATATTTGGGGCCCACGAAGGAGTCCCTCTGGAGCCCCTCAGATTAATCTTTGGGGCCCCTGAAGGAGTCCCTCTGAAGCCCCTCAGATTAATCTTTGGGGCCCCTGAAGGAGTCCCTCTGAAGCCCCTCAGATTAATCTTTGGGGCCCCTGAAGGAGTCCCTCTGGAGCCCCTCAGATTAATCTTTGGGGCCCCTGAAGGAGTCCCTCTGAAGCCCCTCAAATTAATCTTTGGGGCCCCTGAAGGAGTCCCTCTGGAGCCCCTCAGATTAATCTTTGGGGCCCCTGAAGGAGTCCCTCTGAAGCCCCTCAGATTAATCTTTGGGGCCCCTGAAGGAGTCCCTCTGAAGCCCCTCAGATTAATCTTTGGGGCCCCTGAAGGAGTCCCTCTGGAGCCCCTCAGATTAATCTTTGGGGCCCCGGAAGGAGTCCCTCTGAAGCCCCTCAGATTAATCTTTGGGGCCCCTGAAGGAGTTCCTCTGAAGCCCCTCAGATTAATCTTTGGGGCCCCTGAAGGAGTTCCTCTGAAGCCCCTCAGATTAATCTTTGGGGCCCCTGAAGGAGTCCCTCTGGAGCCCCGGTCATCCCCAGCTCCTCACCGCCCTGCGGCTCAGCGGGTGTTAGCGCCCTGACGCGGCCGTCACGCCGCGCCGCCCTCAGTGATCCAGCCGGTGGTCACTTCCCCGTCAGGAGTACACGCTGTAAAACTCAGTAAGTAAATTATACATGTGCACTTTTCATGCTGCGGTTAACCAGCAATGTAAAATCATTTTCTCCCCAAACCACCGTGTCTGTTCCTCCACAGTCCGCCTCAGACGCTCTGCAGAGAGTTATTATAACAGAGTTATTCTTTGGGCTATTTGATGCTCAGGAATGAATGTCAGCTTCTCACATTTGCATAAGTGAGCAGCATGTGGCTCGGTTCAGAACCAGAGGTGGGTTCTGAGGACTGCTTCTCCAAACACAACCCAGAGAACAGGCTGTACGAGAGCCAGAAGACTCCATGATCCACAGGCAGTGGGAAGTAAAAGTACCACGACCACAGTGTAGAAATACTCTGGTACAAGTTAAAGTACCACGACCACAGTGTAGAAATACTCTGGTACAAGTTAAAGTACCACGACCACAGTGTAGAAATACTCTGGTACAAGTTAAAGTACCACTACCACAGTGTAGAAATACTCTGGTACAAGTTAAAGTACCACTACCACAGTGTAGAAATACAACAATGAAACTAAAGAAAAGAGTTTGGTGTTCAGCCGATTACATAGAAGAAGAATTTATGATTTATCGATGATGAGAGAGAGACAAAGGTTTTCTTGACTTCCAACTTTTGTTTTACCAGATTACCAAAGAAAAGTTTTATGAAAGAAAATATTTTATATAAATTAAATATCAACTGATGTATTTTTTTTGCTCGCTGCTTCACTTTGTTTTCTAACGTAGAATAATAACTCATTGTAAGAAAGAACAAGAAAAATAAATGAATACAAAATTTACACAAACCATTACAATCCAAAAAGATAAAAATCAAAACCCAGTAAAATGTTTCTAAATTCTACAAAATTAGGTCTTTATTGTGCAGAAAGCTGCTACTATTATGAACACATATATCATGTCTTCAATAATAACAATAATAATAATAATAATAATAATATAGAAATGTCCAAGTGAACCCTGCCTTCACCCAACGTCAGCTGGGATCGGCTCCAGCGCGCCCAACCCTGAACAAGATAAAGCGGTTTGGAGAATGGAATATCCAAGAGTACCATCTTTTATTAAACCTAACTAAGTATTTAATCATCTTTATTAAACCTAACTAAGTATTTAATCATCTTTATTAAACCTAACTAAGTATTTAATCATCTTTATTAAACCTAACTAAGTATTTAATCATCTTTATTAAACCTAACTAAGTATTTAATCATCTTTATTAAACCTAACTAAGTATTTAATCATCTTTTATTAAACCTAACTAAGTATTTCATCATCTTTATTTAACCTAACTAAGTATTTCATCATCTTTAGTCTGTTATCATGAATAAAAGACTTCCCTTATGAATATAAAGGGTCACGTCATTCTTTATTTCCTCATAATGAACACCTCTAAGTATCCTTTCCTTATGGAATATGATGCATTTCTGCAGATTAAAGCAGCCAACAGGATATAAAGACGTTACAATGCAACAAACACATTAATGCAGCAGAAACATCAGATATAATACTTTACTTTAATAATACTAACATACCTTTATTATGTATTTGTACAGCGTGTATTAGTGAATACTTCTTCCCCAGTATTTTCTTAACCCTTTAATACCTGCTTTATAAAGCAGAGTGAGACCTCCTGTAGAGTGAATCTAACCCTTTAATACCTGCTTTATAAAGCAGAGTGAGACCTCCTATAGAGTGAATCTAACCCTTTAATACCTGCTTTATAAAGCAGAGTGAGACCTCCTATAGAGTGAATCTAACCCTTTAATACCTGCTTTATAAAGCAGAGTGAGACCTCCTATAGAGTGAATCTAATCTTTAATACCTGCTTTATAAAGCAGAGTGAGACCTCCTATAGAGTGAATCTAACCCTTTAATACCTGCTTTATAAAGCAGAGTGAGACCTCCTATAGAGTGAATCTAACCCTTTAATACCTGCTTTATAAAGCAGAGTGAGACCTCCTATAGAGTGAATCTAATCCGGTAAAAAGAGCTGTAAACTCTCTCCAGAATACATTCTCGGGGGTTTTCCCCGTTTTATGCATTTGAATGATTAATTATGAGCAGCACAAAGGAGGCGGTCTGCGCTGCTGCATCAATACCTCTTTGATTCAGACACTGGCTCTTTATAGGAGGAGATGTGAAGCAGCAGATACTGTTCCTCAATAAAGGAAATGTTTGCCTTGGCCCTGCTGGGAAAAGGCCGACTCCCTCTTCCTCCCTCTTCCACTTCCTCCCTCTTCCTCCCTCTTCCTCCTCCTCCCACTTCCTCCCTCTTCCTCGCTCTTCCTCCTCCTCCCACTTCCTCCCTCTTCCTCCCTCTCCCTCTTCCTTCCTCTTCCTCTTCCTCCCTCTTCCTCTTCCTCCCTCTTCCTCTTCCTCCCTCTTCCTCCCTCTTCCTCTTCCTCCCTCTTCCTCCTCCTCCCTCTTCCTCCTCCTCAGCCTCCAGGTTCACATGACACAAGCAGAGACGGATACGCACAATGTTGCCGTGTGGAAGGAAGAGGAGGCTTCAAAGAGCCGGAGCTTTCCTCAGGCGGAGGGAGGTGACCACACGCAGCCGGGCGCTGACCCCAGACCTGCTGAACAAACAGCAAAGAATTACTTAATTCTCCACTTAAAACATAAACCGTGAAATGGATTATTACAGGTAGAGAGGAGGTAAATTACTCAGGTATGGGGGTCCCGTCTGATTACTTTGCACTCCGCTCTATATATTTACTCTGGGTCCGTTTCTGTGTAATGGTTCCCATGCAGCTGGACTCAAAGACGCGCTTGTGAGGAGGCACAGCGCCGCTGACTCAAGTTCCCCACAAAGTGTTGTTCAACATGGCTCTGTGATCTTATCTGAGATCTGCTGCTTGAGCTCTGCAGAGAGCTGACGGTAATTTAGCAGAAAGGGAAAATATTGGCTGAAGGTATTCCGCCATAATCCAATTTCATGTTCATGTGCAGCCAAGAGAAAGTTTTCCCTCCGCTGCTTCACTTTCTATACGTTCCTCCTCGTGGAGGTTTATTATTTAGATGTTTTACGGGTGAAGAATATCTCCCACGTTGTGTTAACGTCACAAAGGAGTAGTATTTGTGTTTTTATGTGACATAAGAGTTTATAAAATGTATTGTGTTTTACACAAACTGCTTAAAAAATCACTGCAGACTCCTCTGGTTGTATAGAAGTCAAAGCTTCATGTGTTAGAGCTGCATTCTCTCTCCTGACCACCAGGGGGCGACTCCTCTGGTTGTATAGAAGTCAAAGCTTCATGTGTTAGAGCTGCATTCTCTCTCCTGACCACCAGGGGGCGACTCCTCTGGTTGTATAGAAGTCAAAGCTTCATGTGTTAAAGCTGCATTCTCTCTCCTGACCACCAGGGGGCGACTCCTCTTGTAGTATAGAAGTCAAAGCTTCATGTGTTAAAGCTGCATTCTCTCTCCTGACCACCAGGGGGCGACTCCTCTGGTTGTATAGAAGTCAAAGCTTCATGTGTTAAAGCTGCATTCTCTCTCCTGACCACCAGGGGGCGACTCCTCTGGTTGTATAGAAGTCAAAGCTTCATGTGTTAAAGCTGCATTCTCTCTCCTGACCACCAGAGGGCGACTCCTCTGGTTGTATAGAAGTCAAAGCTTCATGTGTTAGAGCTGCATTCTCTCTCCTGACCACCAGGGGGCGACTCCTCTGGTTGTATAGAAGTCAAAGCTTCATGTGTTAAAGCTGCATTCTCTCTCCTGACCACCAGGGGGCGACTCCTCTGGTTGTATAGAAGTCTATAGAAAATGACTCTACTTCTCTCTTGATTTATTCCCTCAGTAAACATTGTAAACATGAGTTTATGTCTCAATCTCTAGTTTCAAGTCTTCTTCAATACAGCATGATGTATATTTAGTAAATATTTATACATTGTATAGTAATTATTTATTTATTATTTTGCTGATCACATTATGAGGAGCTCGGCGGTTTGATGCAGCATGAAAGAGCTGATTTCATTAAAAAGCATTTTGAAATCATAGAAGAGGATTTAAATTCATAAAAGAGGCCAAAGTTAAGACAAACAACAGAGAAACAGATCAGCATCCTGCCATAGAACCACACAGGGAATCTCTCATCCTGCAGACGCTCGCTGACCTTTGACCCTCTGACATGTGATCAGGGTGGATCTCTGTCCCGCTGATCCCAGCTGTTTGAAACATAAACAAAGAAACAGAACCAGCTCCTCGTGCTGACCTACTTCCAGGTTTCTCCGTCAGCTTATCGGAGCTTCAGAGACTCGGAGGAGAGACAAAACAAGAGATTGTGCTGAGAGGAGCGCTGAGCAGTGATTGGTCGGCTGGGCGTTACCTGCACCGAAGAAACACAAACACACCTTTTAGCTTAACGCACAGCTGCAGACGTTTAATGGACACGTGTTCTCGTGAGTGTGGTTCCACAGTTCTCTGAGGACAGAATAAAACTACATCCTGGTGTGAGTTGATCACAGACTTTATTCCTCCAGACGTTCATGTCACAGCAGCAGAAACCCAACGAGCTGCTCAGAACCAAGAGCAACGCAACACGGCAAACTCCAGTAGCAACGAAAGAGGAAGGAGTGGGACCTCTTTAAACGTGTGTGCACAGTCCTGCTCCCCAGAGGATCCACCCTCTTGGTTGTACACATGTCAGTGTAATACGTGTACTGGAGTGTAATGCACACTGCAGCCTCTAGAGGGGGAATAGTATCAATGTATCTTAACAATGTATCTTAACAATGTATCTTAACAATGTATCTTAACAATGTATCTTAACAATGTAACATAACAATGTAACATAACAATGTATCATAACAATGTATCTTAACAATGTAACATAACAATGTATCATAACAATGTATCTTAACAATGTAACATAACAATGTATCATAACAATGTATCTTAACAATGTATCTTAACAATGTAACATAACAATGTATCATAACAATGTATCATAACAATGTATCATAACAATGTATCTTAACAATGTAACATAACAATGTATCATAACAATGTATCTTAACAATGTAACATAACAATGTATCTTAACAATGTATCTTAACAATGTAACACAACAATGTATCTTAACAATGTAACATAATAATGTATCATAACAATGTATCATAACAATGTATCATAACAATGTAACATAACAATGTAACATAACAATGTATCATAACAATGTATAATAACAATGTAACATAACAATGTAACACAACAATGTAACATAACAATGTATCATAACAATGTAACATAACAATGTATCATAACAATGTATCTTAACAATGTATCTTAACAATGTATCATAACAATGTATCTTAACAATGTATCTTAACAATGTATCTTAACAATGTATCATAACAATGTATCATAACAATGTAACATAACAATGTAACATAACAATGTAACATAACAATGTAACATAACACAACTTGCTCTGAGACATTCTACGTGTCCGATCTTGTTTCCTGGCCCCCGTAGACGACACGTTCAGATCTGGAGATGCATAAAGCATAAAGCTCTTTATATTAATACTTTTTGGTTTGTGCCACTTTGACCTTCTCTGTTTTACGGAGCTCCAGCGTCACCTCGTCCACATTCAGAGAGGTCAAGCTCCCAAAAGATGATCTTCATTATTATCTTCTGCACACAAGATAATAAATGGGGCACAAAGGAGCACTTAAATAAAAACAGAGCCTCTGAAATGTACTTGAGTAAAAGTATAAATTAGGATTGATTTACTAAAGTAAAGTACAAGTACCTGAACCCTGTAGTTCGGTACATTCATTTATTTCTCTGTGTGATGACTGACTGGATGAGAGGGAACCAGGACGGAGCTCTCTGCTGGAAGCCGAGATGAACTCTGGGTTCCTCCGATGTGGAACCTCCTCCGCTCAGAGGACCGCTGCTCGGCGCCCGGCGGTGGAGAGGGAGAACGTTGTGACGTTGTGACGTTGTGACGTTGTGACGTTGTGACGTTGTGACGTTGTGACGTTGTGACGTTGTGACGTTGTGACGTTGTGACGTTGTGACGTTGTGACGTTGTGACGTTGTGATGTTGTGATGTGATTCACAGATTGTGAGTGCAGCTCTTGGCCGGCGGCCGCTCTGTGAGGCTTCATGCATCACTGTGTTCACTGTTCTCTTGTGTCACTTTGGAACAGCGAGGCCACCAGCGACTCGCCAATTTAATGACATCACCGGCTAAATAATACCACTTATGAGAATACAAGCCCCGCCCTGAAGCCGGAGCTTAATTTAGCTCTGAATCACTGCAGCCATTATGAAAAGCTCTCAAACGTGTATTCATGCCTCGACCGGCCTCCAGCATCTTACCTCCTTTTTCCACACGAGTCCTCTCCTCCTGGAGCCGGGGCCTCCAGGAGGAGGCCTGCAGGAGGAGGCCTCGAGGAGGCCTGCAGGAGGAGGCCTGCAGGAGGAGGCCTCGAGGAGGAGGCCTGCAGGAGGAGGCCTGCAGGAGGAGGCCTCGAGGAGGAGGCCTGCAGGAGGAGGTCTGCAGGAGGAGGCCTACAGAAGGAGGCCTGCAGGAGGAGGCCTGCAGGAGGAGGCTGGCAGGAGGAGGCCTGCAGGAGGAGGCCTGCAGGAGGAGGCCTACAGAAGGAGGCCTGCAGGAGGAGGCCTGCAGGAGGAGGCTGGCAGGAGGAGGCCTGCAGGAGGAGGCTGGCAGGAGGAGGCTGGCAGGAGGAGGCTGGCAGGAGGAGGCCTGCAGGAGGAGGCTGGCAGGAGGAGGCCTGCAGGAGGCGTGTCCCTCAGGTACTCAAGTACACGGGTGAGGTACTCGGACTTCAGTAGTTTTTCAGTAGTACTTTATTTATCTGACAGCTTAAAAATGAAGATTCAAGAAACATAAAACATATGAAGTTTATAAAATATGGAGTTTAGTTACAAATTAAACTCCTCAACAGTTTATTCAAGTTACAGCTGAAACAATGAATCTATTTTATTCAATTAGTCCATAAATCTATTACTACATAAGTCGAATAACAGGAAGTTAATAGAGTATTTTTACAGGGTGGTATTAGTACTTTTAATGTAACAGGGTATTTTTACACTGTGTGGTTGAAGTTCTTTTTATTGTAACTCTAAGTATTTTAATGTAGTATTTACACAGTGTGTATTAGTACATTTACTTCGGTAAAGGATGTGAATACTTCTTCCATGACTGTGTGTGACGTCACAAATACTTTGGGTTTATTTTGCGTTTCCTTCCTTCTGTAAATCATCATCGTTGTGAGTCATCAAAAAGAGCGCCTCCGCTTTAAGAGGATCCAATCACGGTTCTGGTGAGTCAGAAGAAGAAGGAGACTGTGTGCGTGTGTGTGTGTGCGTGCGTGTGTGTGTGTGCGTGTGTGTGTGTGTGTGTGTGTGTGTGTGTGTGTGTGTGTGTGTGTGTGTGTGTGTGTGTGTGTGTGTGTGTGTGTGTGTGTGTGTGTGTCTTCCTTGCCTTTGATCTGAAACAAAGTTTCCACCACAGTGAAAATAAACCGCTGCACAGGTACTTTTACTTTGAAAACCAGATGACCTTTGACCTTTTACACTTGTCTGTAGTCACATTATTAATGTGGTTAAAGCAGGAAATCAGTCTGTGATTATTTACATTGATTTATGTTTACATTTGTACCACGTTCTCAGGACCCTGAGGACCTGGTCTGTAGGACCCTGAGGACCTGGTCTCTAGGACCCCTGAGGACCTGGTCTCTAGGACCCCTGAGGACCTGGTCTCTAAGACCACTGAGGACCTGGTCTGTAGGACCCTGAGGACCTGGTCTCTAGGACCCCTGAGGACCTGGTCTGTAGGACCCTGAGGACCTGGTCTGTAGGACCTTGAGGACTTGGTCTCTAGGACCCCTGAGGACCTGGTCTGTAGGACCCTGATGACCTGGTCTCTCGGACCCCTGAGGACCTGGTCTGTAGGACCCTGAGGACCTGGTCTCTTTCCCTCAGCGTCTCATCTTTGGAGCAGATGTGAGGTCCAGATCCAGGAGGATGGAAAAGAACATTCTTGGAAATCACAAACTGAAAAGGTGCGAGAGGCATTGTGGGTAACGAGGGCTTTGTTGAGACTGGGTTAGTGAGGGCAGCGCATACCGGCTGATCCTCTTGGCGTCCTGATCCAGGATCCAGGACCTGATCCAGGACCTGATCCAGGACCTGATCCAGGACCAGCAGGCTGCAGTGACCTGGTCTCCATGAGACAGCCGGCTGAAGAAGACTCCGCGAAGGTTTCAGGATTCACCAGACTGACCGTCCTGTTCAGTCTGCAGAACCAGAACCAGGACCAACGGACCCACTGCAGAACCAGAACCAGGACCAACTGACCCTCAGGAACCTGAACCTGAACCGTAGTCACCTGAGAGTCTAGTTCACAGATCTGGACTCGAGAAGTGAAAGTAAAGGACTCGACTCTCGACTTGGACCTGGAAGCTAAAGACTTCAGTTTAAATATTTAAAAAATAAAAATGTCAACGTTGCCGTCAGTTTTTCACAGTTTAAAAGTTTGAATTAAGAAATAAATTAACTTTCATGAAGTTACACAGCAGCTCCCTCTGGAGACAAAACCACATGGAGACACCTGAAGGTCACCTGGAGACACCTGAAGGTCACATGGAGACACCTGAAGGTCACATGGAGACACCTGAAGGTCACATGGAGACACCTGAAGGTCACATGGAGACACCTGAAGGTCATATGGAGACACCTGATGGTCACCTGGAGACACCTGAAGGTCACATGGAGACACCTGAAGGTCACATGGAGACACCTGAAGTTCACATGGAGACACCTGAAGGTCACATGGAGACACCTGAAGGTCACCTGGAGACACCTGAAGGTCACATGGAGACACCTGAAGGTCACATGGAGACACCTGAAGGTCACATGGAGACACCTGAAGGTCACATGGAGACACCTGAAGGTCATATGGAGACACCTGATGGTCACCTGGAGACACCTGAAGGTCACATGGAGACACCTGAAGGTCACCTGGAGACACCTGAAGGTCACATGGAGACACCTGAAGGTCACATGGAGACACCTGAAGGTCACATGGAGACACCTGAAGGTCATATGGAGACACCTGATGGTCACCTGGAGACACCTGAAGTCACCTAAACACCTAAACACCTGAAGAACCCTGAAGTGACCTCTGGATGTCTCCGGTGGTGACGTCTCTCAGGACCTCAGACCAGATCTTTATCCAGGTGGACCAACCAGAGATTATGAGTCAAGTTTCTTTCTAGATTCAAAAGATCTCCATGAACCCAAAACTATTTATTTTCTAAAATGTTTAAATTCTGAAATGTTGACAAATACAGAACATGAACTTCGACTGATACTTATTTCATAAATACACAACAAACAAACATGATGTCCACTCACCTGGAGAATAAAGAATGAATGAATGAATCATGAACACATGAATCCTTCTCAGCCTTATTAATAATCATTAATAATAATAATCGTGGACAAGTTCCTTTAAAGAAGGATATTTTTCATCAGCTGCTGTTAAACAAACAGGAGGTGAAGACACTTTCCTTTAAATAGCAACACATCTGTTAGGAGTCTGGATGGGAAACACATCTGGGGAGGTGGGGTGGGGGGGGTGAAGGGGGGAGGGGTGGGGAGGTGAAGGGGGGGGGTTGGGGTGGGGGGGTGTGAAGGGGGGGGGGGTGACCTGGTCTCTGGACGTCTCCTGAGGTTAAACATCCTAAAAATAGAAGGAATGTTTTCAGTTTGGACGTTTGAAGTGTTTAACGAGGCGAGGCGGCTACGGGAGCCCAGCAGGGACAAAAGAGAGGAATCCCCACAATGCAACAGGAGACACCAGATACACAGTATTCATACACAGTTGTATTAGTACTTTTACTGGAAAACAGTATTTATTCACAGTTGTATTAGTACTTTTACTGGAACACAGTATTTTTCCAGCGTGATATTACTACTCTTACTGGAAGTATTTTTACTGTGTATAAGTATAATAATTGGCATCAACCATAAAATGAAAGTAAACAAAGAGTTTTCTGTAAACAGCTGAGACGTGTTATATGTTATATAAATGTTATGTGTATATTATATATATAACATTTTATATATGTATGTATGTATAGAGAGAGCTATATACTGTATATATCTCTCTATATATCTTTATACATATATAAATATAACATATTATACATATATATATATATATATATATATATATATATATATACATAAATCAGGGTCAAAGCGTCTCTTTAGTTCACTTTGAGTTCTCACAAGTGACAGAATGTTCAGTGTGTGTGTGTGTGTGTGTGTGTGTGTGTGTGTGTGTGTGTCTTCTGGGTGGCATTATAAGATCTGGGTCCTGGTCTGACTCAGACCTGCAGGTCTCTGTTTGGACTCTCACTTCCTGAAAAGTCTTTTCATAATAAATGGTTGTCTCTCTGTGGACAGACGCTGAGGACGAGCGGGACATTCTTCAGACGGAGACGCTTTGTTTATCAGCTCCCACAGATCCATCCTTTAAATACCACAGGGGAAAGTACCACACTACAGTACAAATACTTCATTCTTTAAGTACAAATATCAGCCGGTTAACGTCCAATGTGAAGTGGGATGGAAACCTCATCCCCATCAGGAAAAAAGGGAGGAGGGAAGGATGCAAGGAAGAAAGCAGAGGGGGGAGGAAGGATATACACATTTATTATAAAATATCTGATATATAATATATTTAGTTTTGTGTCTCTTTGTGGTTGTTTTGTTTCTCTTTGTGGTTGTTTTGTTTCTCTTTGAGGTTGTTTTGTTTCTCTTTGAGGTTGTTTTGTTTCTCTTTGAGGTTGTTTTGTTTCTCTTTGAGGTTGTTTTGTTTCTCTTTGTGGTTGTTTTGTTTCTCTTTGTAGTTGTTTTGTTTCTCTTTGAGGTTGTTTTGTTTCTCTTTGTGGTTGTTTTGTTTCTCTTTGAGGTTGTTTTGTTTCTCTTTGAGGTTGTTTTGTTTCTCTTTGTGGTTGTTTTGTGTCTCTTTGTAGTTGTTTTGTGTCTCTTTGTAGTTGTTTTGTTTCTCTTTGTGGTTGTTTTGTGTCTCTTTGTAGTTGTTTTGTGTCTCTTTGTAGTTGTTTTGTTTCTCTTTGTAGTTGTTTTGTGTCTCTTTGTAGTTGTTTTGTGTCTCTTTGTAGTTGTTTTGTTTCTCTTTGTGGTTGTTTTGTGTCTCTTTGTAGTTGTTTTGTGTCTCTTTGTAGTTGTTTTGTTTCTCTTTGTAGTTGTTTTGTGTCTCTTTGTAGTTGTTTTGTGTCTCTTTGTAGTTGTTTTGTGTCTCTTTGTAGTTGTTTTGTGTCTCTTTGTAGTTGTTTTGTGTCTGTGAGCCCAGCAGACTGTTCAGTAATTTATTGATTAGACCCAGTTGAGTCCATTCGATTGGTCATAAATGTGTCTGAATGTAAATATGAGGAGTCAGACATGAGAACCGCATGATGCTGAACACACTGATTATGATTATAAGACTTATAAGTGTCTGTTTCTGTTCTCACGGCTCTTCTCACAGACGTTATGCAACGGAGTCCAAAAAACCCGAAGCAGCTTCAAAGAAAGACAAACAGGCGGCAGGAAGATGGAGCGAGTGATACCGCTCCACCTGTCGGAGGAAAGATAGCAAAGCTTCTCTAATGGACGTTTGTTTTTATGATTTCTGCCCAGCTGAAGCTTCAGTGTCGCGTGGGAATGTGAGTCTTTAGTTCACCATGAAGGTCTCTGACCGGTCCTTGGTTACGATAACGGAGACGCCCATCCACCGGAGCTCACGCTCCCAGAAACAAACTCAACTCAACTTCATGTGGGAACGTTACTGCTCTCACATGTCTCCAGAGGGACCTGGTCTCCGGAGGGACCTGGTGTCCGGAGGGACCTGGTCTCCGGAGGGACCTGGTGTCCAACACGTCCTCATAACCTCTGTCCATAACTCCCAAAATAACAAATATGATTAACGTAATTTGAAGCACTTCATCTTCCTGTGAGTTTTGCGTTCTTCTTGCATCGGGTTGATTTGATGATTTTCTTTTCCCCAAAACGACATAAATGACTTATTATTAATTATTAATGTTGCTCTTCTAAACGTTGTGAAACAAAACTACTTGGTCGGGTTCGTTGTTCGGGTTAAAGTCAGTACGTTTGTTTGACCTCCCAGACCACTAGAGGTCGTCGCCTAGCAACAGGCATAAATATACGTCGTAAAAACTGCTTTAAGGGTCCAGAGACCCCCTGAACCCCCCCCCCCCCTCCCCAATACCCCTTAGACTCCCTTAGACCCCCTTAGACTCCTGAGACCCCTGAGACCCCCTTAGACCCCTGAGACCCCCCTGAGAGATGGATTGATTGATGGATTGATGGATTGGTTGATGGATTGGTTGATGGATTGGTTGATGGATGGATTGATGGATGGATTGGTTGATGGATCGATTGGTTGATGGATGGATGGGTTGATGGATGGATTGGTTGATGGATGGATTGATGGATGGATTGGTTGATGGATGGATGGGTTGATGGATGGATTGGTTGATGGATGGATGGGTTGATGGATGGATTGGTTGATGGATGGGTTGATGGATTGATGGGTTGATAGATTGCCTCGCCCTGTGCTCCTGGTGCGTCTCCCTCTCCGAGCTGTGACTCATTCCTGAATGTTATGAGAAGCAGCTGAGAGCTTCATGAGCTTCCCAGTGGTTTGATCCGTGTTAAAACACGGAGCTTATCTGTGATGGTTCCCGCCCTGCGCCGATATATAAGATCAATACGGGAACGCCCCGTGTGTAAACATTCCCCCGGCCCCCGGCCCCCGGCCCCTCGGCCTTCGGGGCCCCCGGCCGCTCCGTCCTGACCCCTGCTCCGTGAAGGTGAGCCTGTGGTGTTTGGCACCGCCGACGGAAATCAAACCCTTCCATTTATTAGTTCTCAGAGCCGCTGTTGTTGTAAGAATCAGAGATGAAGACAGACGGCGGATTAATGCGACGAGAAGACAAACAAGCGAGATGTAAATGCACCGCGAGGTTATTCCACCACTTCAAAGGCCTCCTTGGGACCCTCGGGCAGGGGCAACGGCTCTCAGTCTCTTGGGTTCCGTGTTTGTTTCTCCGTCGACTGCTTTAAAGAACCTTGAGGGAACCCGAGGAGAACCAGGTGGAACACCTGTTCTCTGGGAGGAAAACAAACTGTGAAGGGAAGGTGCTGAGATACCTCCCAACATTTAACCCTTAAACTCTACTCTACTCTTTAACTTCTCCTCCCATCGACTTATTAATCTTTAAAACCACTCGTATTCGTAGCAGGAAGTCAGTCTGCTGAATATCATTTATTCATAACATTCGCTATCCGGATCAAAGACTGTTTCATCAGATTCCTCCTGAAATGTTTCACAAAAATCTGCCTCGGAACAGATTTTTCTGGATTTTAAATTCGTCTTCCCCCTCGTCTTTACTGTAGCTGTACGATGTGAAATATTAAAACCTGAAACGTTTAATCCAACGAGGTCTCCAAACTAAAGACGTAAATATTCATATACATATATGTAAAGATATACTGCATGTAAAATAAGCATTTTCAGAACACAATTCAATTTAGATGCAAGAATAACTTCATGTGTCTCCAGGTGACCCTCATGTGAGCTCAAGGTGTCTCCAGGTTAGCTCGAGGTGTCTCCAGGTTAGCTCGAGGTGTCTCCAGGTTAGCTCGAGGTGTCTCCAGGTTAGTTCAAGGTGTCTCCAGGTGTCTCCAGGTTAGCTCGAGGTGTCTCCAGGTTAGCTCGAGGTGTCTCCAGGTTAGTTCAAGGTGTCTCCAGGTTAGCTCAAGGTGTCTCCAGGTTAGTTCGAGGTGTCTCCAGGTTAGCTCGAGGTGTCTCCAGGTTAGCTCGAGGTGTCTCCAGGTTAGCTCGAGGTGTCTCCAGGTTAGTTCAAGGTGTCTCCAGGTTAGCTCAAGGTGTCTCCAGGTTAGTTCAAGGTGTCTCCAGGTTAGTTCAAGGTGTCTCTAAATATCTTCAGATGTCTCCAAATGTCTTCAGCTGTCTCCAGGTTACTTCAAGGGGTATCCAGGTGACCTCCAGGTGTCTCCAGGTGTCTCCGGGTTACTTCAAGGTGTGTCCAGGTGTCTCCAGATGGAGACGTAGGAAGTTTCATCCATTATTATCTTCAGCTCTGGTTTTAAGATGAAACTTTATTTTCCTTGATGAACAAAGCGTTATTGTTTAATCATGAAGAGGATTAACACCAACATGTCCGACTCTCACAGTTTGACCTCCAGATTCTTCAACCCGTCTGATCGTCTTCCTCCTCCCCGTGTTTTAGTTTGATATTAACACGATGACAGACACATTTATAACAACTAGCAAAGCGAGTGTGTAAACGTGAGCGTTTATCTTCGGTTAGTATCTCGCGGTCGAAGAGTTTCCTCCTCGGTGTCGACGTCTCGTCTCTATCAGTGGGATCTGTCCGTCTGTCCGTCCTCACCTCCCTGTCACCAGATCTGTCCAATCAAACGTCTCTGCTTCAAACATCAACATGTGGTCTCTCCTGGACCAGATACCCGACTATCAGCCGTCTGCAGCCGCGAGCCGGAGCTCTGCTGGACTAACGAAAGCCAGCAGATCTGCGGTCAGCGTTCACTCTGAGACCTGCTTCCTCCTAGCGCCTCCTGTTAGCATTCCTCCGCTAACGCCTCCGCACACATCATCGGCATCATCAGCAGATTGTGTTGCACGTTAACAGTGATGATGATGATGATGATGATGATGTGGTTTCAGGTCTCTGGAGGTTCGGCTGGTCTCAGATCTGGTTTGTGTTGTGTGTTTGCTTAGAAACGGCAGCGAAAACACACAGATGGATACGTCAGAGTCGGGTTAAAGGGACAGGACGGGGTTCTGCCTCCATCGAGGCTTCATGATCTGATGTGGAGTCCTGGAGCAGAACCCATGCATCTCACTGCACTACGTAGAGACATGTGACACTTATTAAACTACAAACAAGGACGGCATGTTCCTAAACGTCGCTGAGGAAAAGTAGAACGTTTCCTGTGATGGAAATACTCCAGGAGACAGTGAAGGCCTCAGGCCGTCTGAGGAGCAGGGGCAGAATGTAATAACAAGGGCAACAGCAAGCAGAACCGTTCAATGTGTTTTATCTACCAGAGGGGCACCTCAAGGATACTTCAATGTGTTTTATCTACCAGAGGGGCACCTCAAGGATACTTCAATGTGTTTTATCTACCAGAGGGGCACCTCAAGGATACTTCAATGTGTTTTATCTACCAGAGGGGCACCTCAAGGGTACTTCAATGTGTTTTATCTACCAGAGGGGCACCTCAAGGATACTTCAATGTGTTTTATCTAACAGAGGGGGCACCTAGGGTACTTCAATGTGTTTTATCTACCAGAGGGGCACCTCAAGGGTACTTCAATGTGTTTTATCTACCAGAGGGGCACCTCAAGGGTACTTCAATGTGTTTTATCTACCAGAGGGGCACCTCAAGGGTACTTCAATGTGTTTTATCCCAGGGCACCTCAAGGTACTCAATGTTTATCTACCAGAGGGCACCTCAAGGGTACCAAGTATGGACCAGAGGGGCACCTCAAGGATACTTCAATGTGTTTTATCTACCAGAGGGGCACCTCAAAGTACTTCAATGTGTTATCTACCAGAGGGGCACCTCAAGGACCTCAAATGTACTTCAATGTGTTTTATCTACCAGAGGGGCACCTCAAGGGTACTTCAATGTGTTTTATCTACCAGAGGGGCACCTCAAGGGTACTTCAATGTGTTTTATCTACCAGAGGGGCACCTCAAGGGTACTTCAATGTGTTTTATGGACCAGAGGGGCACCTCAAGGGTACTTCAATGTGTTTTATGGACCAGAGGGGGCACCTCAAGGGTACTTCAATGTGTTTTATCTACCAGAGGGGCACCTCAAGGTTACTTCAATGTGTTTTATCTACCAGAGGGGCACCTCAAGGGTACTTCAATGTGTTTTATCTACCAGAGGGGGCACCTCAAGGGTACTTTAAGATTTTCTCCACTGGAAGGGCATCCTCAGCATGTCTTGTATACTATAGTGTCCTCCTGCTGCGTTTCTATCTGATATGGGGGCTTTAAGGGGAGGGGAGGGTAAATGTACTCTAAGACAGAGGAAATGTGTGCAATTCCTCCAGAAAGCAGAAAAGTGCTGCAGCAGCTCTGCTCGTATTGTTTCATGGTCTCCGTCTCATTGAAGCCGCCGTCCTCTTTTTAAAAACCACAAGTCTAAACACACTTAGCCCCGCGGCCGGCCACAAAAGCCTGCTGTTCACCTCCTCCTGACCAACATGCACCCGTCATGTTTAGAAAATAACCCTGCGGTCCAAAACACACAGCCGCCGCCACCGCTGAAATAAATCTCAATTTCCCTCGGCCACTTTCTTCATTTAACAGTTATGTAATGAGCCAATCACAGACTTCTCCCAGTGACTCATTAACATACTATTAACATATCTGTCAGTAAGGAGTAAACGAGGGTAACATGTGGATCATCCTCTGGTTAGAAGGTCTCACTGTGAGCCACACAGATTATTCCTGCGCTCAGCACACCCACGTCAACTTTAATGGGGCTGTCAGAGAGGCTGAGGTGTGGTCAGCCGTTTTCCAAATAATTACCCCTCAAAACAGAGACGTTATTGTGTCCACCGCCGGGCCTCCGAGAGAACGGGGTGAAGTACACGCTGAGTACTCTGAACGCAGCGCAGAGCTGCTGCTACTCCGACTAGTACTGTTTATACACTCTGTTCCAGGAGCTTTAAGGTCATTTTATACAGAACAAGGAGGGAAACATTTACACGAAAACAGAAAAAAGGTTCACAGCAACAATCGTAATTATTAACAAATCAAAAGAAATAATAGGACGCATGTTGAACATTATTGAAGCCTCAAAGCATGACAGAAATTTTATATATATATATATATATATATATATATAGAGAGAGAGAGAGAGAGAGAGAGAGACAGAGAGAGAGAGACAGAGAGAGAGAGAGAGAGAGAGAGAGAGAGAGAGAGAGACTCTACTGTGATTCTTTACTGAACTCTACTGTTGTTAAGTTCCTCTTTAAAAAGACTTAAATGAAGGGCCCTAAATGTTTCAGCTGTTGTTTATGTATTTTAGTTATTTGTTGTTGTTGAACAATTAATAATTGCTTCTATATCTATCTTTTTAATTTCTCTGTAATTTCTTACTTTATAGTTTATTTGTTTGTATCTTTTTATTTCAGTTTTGAATCAGTTTTGAGGAACGATTGTATTTATTTCTGCTGATTCTGCAGCTGATTGATGAACCGGTAACAAGTCGAACAATCTAAAAATTAGATTTAATGTTTGAGAGACAGATGTGATGACTGGAGGTCGAAGACGTACTATTATATAGTAAATCAGTAACAAATTAATATAGATAGATATACATATGAATTAATATATATATATATATATATATATATATATATCTATATTAATTCATATTGTTAAACTATATATGTTGTATGTGTGTGGTCCCCCCCCATGGAGACGAGCAGGTCCTCCCGGTTGTATTTTTGTGGATTCAGGCAAAAAAAAAACTGCACTTCCAAAATAATCAGCCTCCAAATATTTGTTTAAGTTAAAGAAACAAAATCAGTCAGAAAGTTTCAAGCTGCAGCCGAGTTCATCATCAGTGAGACCACCAAGACCCTCAACCCCCCAACACAGGTAAAAACACAGGTACACACACACACACACACACACACACACACACACACACACACACACTGATAACCTCTGAATCTACATTAATATGAAAAATGAAGATCCTTTTAAACTACGAAGTAAAAAGTATAATGATATTTGTATAAAGATTCATTCAGAAATTAAACACCCTTAATATCCAGGAACATATCTTATCATTTTGTTGTTAAACGTGACTAAGAATCTATCTTCAATATAAAATGTATAATAAATGTAATAATAATACATTTAATTTATAACGCACTCTTCATTCATAAGAATCTCAGAGTGCACAGAGCCAGTACATAGTACATAGTACATAGTTAAAACATAGTTAAAACAGACTATAGTTAAAACATAGTTAAAACATAGTTAAAACATAGTTAAAACAGACTATAGTTAAAACATAGTTAAAACAGACTATAGATAAAACAGACTATAGTTAAAACAGACTATAGATAAAACAGACTATAGATAAAACATAGTTAAAACAGACTATAGTTAAAACAGACTATAGATAAAACAGACTATAGATAAAACATAGTTAAAACAGACTATAGATAAAACAGACTATAGTTAAAACAGACTATAGTTAAAACAGACTATAGTTAAAACAGACTATAGATAAAACAGACTATAGTTAAAACAGACTATAGATAAAACATAGTTAAAACAGACTATAGTTAAAACAGACTATAGTTAAAACATAGTTAAAACAGACTATAGTTAAAACAGACTATAGTTAAAACAGACTATAGTTAAAACATAGTTAAAACAGACTATAGTTAAAACATAGTTAAAACAGACTATAGTTAAAACAGACTATAGTTAAAACAGACTATAGTTAAAACAGACTATAGTTAAAACATAGTTAAAACAGACTATAGTTAAAACATAGTTAAAACAGACTATAGTTAAAACAGACTATAGTTAAAACAGACTATAGTTAAAACAGACTATAGTTAAAACATAGTTAAAACAGACTATAGTTAAAACATAGATAAAACAGACTATAGTTAAAACAGACTATAGTTAAAACAGACTATAGTTAAAACAGACTATAGTTAAAACAGACTATAGTTAAAACAGACTATAGTTAAAACATAGTTAAAACAGAATATAGTTAAAAGACAATGTAAATTAAGGGGGAAGAGTTTTACCCTTAAGTCTAATTAATTTGATAATGATCCCTGTCATCAAACAGCTGCATTTATATTAAATAATTCCATACATATATTTTAATGTTGCTTTATAGAGATAATGAAAACACATAGCTGTATTTATATTAAGGTGTTTTAAATAATTAAATAAATATATTTTAAAGTTGTTTATCGAGATAATTCAAACACAAAGCTGCAGTTTGGTCCTTCCTCCATCAGGGGGCGCCGTGTTGAGGTGAGTCCGAGCTTTCTGGGTCTTCACATGATATTACATAATAGTTGGAAAGTTTTGTTCAGTGGTGGTGTGGAA
>JACSYO010000661.1:0-12500 GCA_016806645.1 Ophiodon elongatus | reverse complement strand
GCATCCTGCTGTTAGCATCCTGCTACTAAACAGACAGGAACAATATTTAGAATAACGCTCCTGTCTGTAATATTCCTATATTTCAGTTGGATCGTTGGCTCCATGATACGAATTAGCTTAATGTTTACAAATTAATTCATCAGCTAACGTTACGAAGCAACCAACGACAGATCCATGCAGCGTAGCTAAGTTACAGCTAGCTGGCAATAACAATAACAATTGCGTTAGTTATAAGCCTTTGCTTTGTACCGCTACATTATTTATTGTTGGCTAAAATTCAGCACCGTATTTCATAGTGTCATGAAAAACATTAGCTGCTTAATTAATTTTGCATGCTAGCCAACTGACATATCCACTCAGATACATAAGTTAACAAGCAAGTAAGCTAAGGTTAGCCAGCTAGCTGTAACTTAGATACGCTGCATGGATCTACCGTTGGTTGTTTTGCAGCGTTAGCTAACAAAATTAATTACTATGTGCCTTTATTCTTGAAATATCATACACTATACGTTATCATACACGTTATCAACATCAACGCTATACGTTCACAACCACCACATCCTTTGGAAGCCTGTCATAGGAAAGTTCTCTGTTTTTAAGTCACGTGACGATCCCTTCATGTGTCAATAAATGAACATTTGAAAACGACTTGACCCTGAAAGCTTTGAGTCTGAGAGATGATTTAGTTTGTGTACAGTTGATGCTCCTTCTCTGTACTCTCTTCTTCTCTTCAGTTGGTCTCTCCTCGTCCTTCATGGGTGGCAGAACAGTTAAGGAGGGTTGAAGCTGCAGGATAAAGTTTTGGGATGAATTTAGCATCACAGCTGGTTTTCGGAGCGATACAAGAACAAAGCCAACATGGGGCCGGCACTGCTTTCCAAATTAAAACGAAAAAAAAGGAAATGTCTGTCTGATTACTATTTCTTGATGTAGTAAGTAATCGTCTTTGTCAGCTCTAAATTTTGAAAAGACTTCAAACGGTTTTTCGTGAGCGCTGCAGCCACATGTTTCACACTCGGTTAGAAAAACCCCGCAGTCGGCATCTTAACTGTCGGCACCGGCTGGAAGTTTTTACAGCTCTACATTTCAAAAAGGCCCCAAAATATTCAGCCAAAAAACTCCAGATTCCAGTATATCCAACAGTGCAAGATAAGCAAATATACCTGTCCTCCCCGCGGCTCGGGCCCTCAGGGTCGGAGGCCGCCGGGGGGGCAGGAAGCGGAGCTCCAGCCAATGGAACGCTGATTTACAGGCTGATGAGTCGAGGAGCCTCCTCTGGGACTGAAAGCTCTCCAAGACCGGGGAGGATTAGTTTCTTTCAGGAGTCCTATAATTAGGCCTACATCTGTACTCTGGCTGCTCGGCATGCTGGGAGAGGTAATTTACTGATGTGTGTGTGTGCTGGTATAAATTCTTCTTGGCCTCCGGTGAAACAGCCAACAGTGGCGAGCCCAGCAAAAGACTCGGTGGAAGAGCGGAATTTGTATGAGAAGCCATTACTGAGTGTTTCTGTGTTGACTGGCGGAGGCCGTTCTGGAAACCTCTGGATTTCACAATCATGACTGTAATATATTTAAAACTGCTTAAGTAACTAAGTAACTCCACAACAAATTGAAAACAATTCAAGATTTGACATATTATCATCTTATAAAGTACTTGTGGCTAACATGTTAGCAAACAACAACTACAATTTTATTCCAAACAATATATTTAGCAATGTCAAAACACTTAGAAACATATGTTTAACACAAAAACTCAATTATTACAAATACTTTCATGGCTCAATGAGAATTAAACTGCTGCACTGGTTAGCTACAAACAGCATATAATAAGCTACATGCAGCTAATAATCATGTTTGATAAGCTAACTGTAACATCAACTAATAATCATAATGTTTGATAAGCTAACTGTAACATCAACTAATAATCATAATGTTTGATAAGCTAACTGTAACATCAACTAATAATCATAATGTTTAATAAGCTAACTGTAACATCAACTAATAATCATAATGTTTGATAAGCTAACTGTAACATCAACTAATAATCATAATGTTTGATAAGCTAACTGTAACATCAACGAGCTATAGAAACCTAACGTTGATCATGCTAGCTGTTTTGTGGCTACATTAGCTAATAGTTTCCCTCCACTTCCAGTGTTTGTGCTAAGCTAGGCTAAACATGTCCTGTGCTGGTCTTAATAACCAGGTTAGACTAAAGATAGAGACCTGAGTACCATAACAGTTTTGACTATGATGGGAACATTGTGCAGAACTGTGTTCTCCACACGAGTATGAAACATAGGAAAGTGTATTTGATGTATTTGATGTGTTCCAGTCGTCTCAGAGAGCAGCCGTCTTTAATAAATCCAACAACAAGGACGTCTCCATCCGCCTGCCAAAAGCACTCATTTATGAAACAAGTCTGATTCCGAAACCTCTTTGAAATCATAATACAACCATTTGCTTATTAACGCTGATCCCAAACCGAATGTGTCTCTGAGGTTGCGTTGCCGCCTGTGGACGTGGCTCCCTGTGTGGTCCGGCCTCCTTCTCTTCGGGGGCTTTCTCTCACACCGATGTCACCATTGAAGCTGGATCACCGGATCTGAGTGTGTTTGCTTTGGACTCGTTCTCGTGGATGTGAGAGTCTCTTCTGGATCGCTGCTCGCTGGGTTCAGTCTCTGCTGGAGAGCCAGGTGAACTCCAGCCGAGGGTTCAGAGTCTGAAGTACAGAAGGAGATTTATACTCAGCGTGTGAACAATAAGGTGTGGATTACTTCCAAAACATCAACAGCAAACAGATTAATACAACACGATATAATCACAATGATCTCACAATACAGTGTGAGCATCATACCCAACCTGAGACTAAATAAATCAATAATCAAGATAAATAAATATATAAAACTGCAGATTGTGGAGGCAAAAGGGAACTTCACACACAGCTTCATTATCTTCATTAATGATTTAATATTCAGATAATTTACTGAAGTAAAAAAAAGTAACAACACTATAGTTTAAAAATACTCCATTACAAGTAAACGTACTGCAGTCAAAATGTCACTGAAGTAAAAGTATAAGCAACAAATTGTACTTCAAGTACTCGTGTTTTTTATATATATATATATATATATGCATAAGGACTGATTTATTTATGTTTTTGTATTCATGCCTTAAAAGACTTATGAGGCTTTTTTAGATAAACAGAGGTGGAGCAGAACTGTAGAATATGAATGTATAATTAGTCATAATATTTTAGATTGCACAACTAATTAACCTCCGAGTGTACAGGAACAGAAAATACATACATTTCCATTTTCTCTTTTTCTGGGCTAGAAAAAACAATGTGTTGAAAAGTTGACATTAGACAAAACAAAATCACATCTATTGATAATGATATTTTGTTAAAATGATGAAATATTAGTCAGAATTTAGACTTTAAAAGTTTAAAGTTAAATTTATGACGAATAATTATGATTTTCAGTATCTCATAACTCTGACTTCCTGTGATTTTAATTATAATATTATTTGTCTTTCCTTGGCGGTAGTGAGCCTCCGTACAGTGGAAGTCAACAGTTAAATGTAACATTTCACGACATCATCGTTCTGGCCTGCAGACGTTCTGATGGCACTGAGGGACCGAGTGGAAACTCACAGACTGAATGCTTCATCCTAAAAACACAGACTGAATGCTTCATCCTAAAAACACAGACTGAATGCTTCATCCTAAAAACACAGACTGAATGCTTCATCCTAAAAACACAGACTGAATGCTTCATCCAGTTTCTTGATTCGAGCCCAAAGAAAATATTGATAAAGTCGCTCATGAAAAGTTTACACTTCATCAGATGCGTCAGGGTGAATTCCCCAACCACAGTCTCCTCATGAAAATCAAAAGAGAGATCCTCCCTGTTCTCTGCTACCTAATGCACCAATCACAACGGAGGCCGCGCTCAACAATAAAACTTTATTAACAAGCCTTATGAAAACAAACTGAGTGCTTGGTTCTGAGGAGAGAAAATACTTCATTTACTTGAGATTCACATTTAGAGGATCCCAAATATACAAAGGAGAAGGTTTGATCGGGTTTCCTTCTGGAGGAAGGAGGAGATGAGGGAAGGAAGGAAGGAAGAGAGAAGGAAGGAAGGAAGGAAGGAAGGAAAGAAGGAAGGAATGAAGAAAGGAAGGAAGGAAGGAACACATACATAAATCATTATGTCATATGCATTGAATGTGTTGTAACTTCATCTTGCTACTACTCTCATTATATGAATCATTATGTCATATGCATTGAATGTGTTGTAACTTCATCATGCTGCTACTCTCATTATATGAATCATTATGTCATATGCATTGAATGTGTTATAACTCTGTTATGATGTTCATTCTGATCACATGACATCTATTGTACTTCTGTCCTCCTTTTTCTCTCCTTTAAGGGTTTTTGGGGAGTTGTTCCTGTTCTGATGTGAGGGTCAAAGGTCAGAGGATGTCGTATGTGTACGGATTGTAAAGCCCTCTGAGTTTGTGATTTGTGATTTCGGGCTATACAAAATAAATTGAATTGAATTGAATATATATATATTTGTGTGTGTGATATAAACAGAGTGAATTAAAGTCCCTCTGATGGGTTTTTTCCCCATTAAATCTGGATTGTTTATGAAGTTGCGCTCCACATCCTGCTGCCGTGAGGCTGCTGTTCCACTTCTCTGTCACATTCAGCTGAAAAACAACTGGTTGTACTTTGTAGATGAAGTGTTGAGCTGTTGCAGAGACGAACTCAACGTCTCCATCGGAACCAAACACGCAGGACAAAGAGACGTTTCAAAGTGTTGCAGTGGAACAATAATCAGATATTCCTCCGATGCCGCTTCTGTCTTCGGTCACTCTGCGTGGAAAACACCCAAAACGCTGCCTTGGTATTTACGCTCGGAAAGGTCCGACTCCTGCAGAGGCTGGAATATTAGAAAACCTTTTGGCTCCAGGCCACGGCTGGAATATGGAACGGGAACACGGAGAAGCAGCCGAATGATGAATGATGATCCGCAGATCAATCAGTGTGGCTCTGATACCAGGAAAGAGGTTTAGAGGCTCCAGGCTGCAGGATTAGGACGTATCCTTAAATTACACACGGATCAGGTTCCCTTCACAGGACGAGTCTGGAGCGTCCTGAGAACCTCAAAGCAAGAAGGAAGTAGGACGGGTCCAACAGGAAGCTCAGCCTCAGGAGAGCAAGCTGCAGGTGAACACTGGCATACTGACGAGATAACACTCAACCAGTCATCACACTCAACCAGTCATCACACTCAACCAGTCATCGAGTGAAGTCAAAGCTTCATGTGTTAAAGCTGCATTCTCTCTCCTGACCACCAGGGGGCGACTCCTCTGGTTGTATAGAAGTCAAAGCTTCATATGTTAAAGCTGCATTCTCTCTCCTGACCACCAGGGGGCGACTCCTCTGGTTGTATAGAAGTCAAAGCTTCATGTGTTAAAGCTGCATTCTCTCTCCTGACCACCAGGGGCGACTCCTCTGGTTGTATAGAAGTCAAAGCTTCATGTGTTAAAGCTGCATTCTCTCTCCTGACCACCAGGGGGCGACTCCTCTGGTTGTATAGAAGTCAAAGCTTCATGTGTTAAAGCTGCATTCCCTCTCCTGACCACCAGGGGGCGACTCCTCTGGTTGTATAGAAGTCTATAGATTTATGATCTCTATCTCTAGTTTCAAGTCTTCTTCAATACAGCATGATGTTCATGAGGAGACGAGGCGTCGGTCCAGAGGTCAAACCCGGGAGAAGAACGACCTTGACTGCTAACCCTGGTGGGAGGCCTCGCTGCTCCTCCACCAGGAGGCCTCGCTGCTCCTCCACCAGGAGGCCTCGCTGCTCCTCCACCAGAGAGGCTGCTGGGATACCTGGCTCTCTGAGGAGGTTAATGGGCATTCTTCTGAGCTGAGCTCAAAAACCACAACACAGCAGACCTCAGGGTCTGGACCAATCAGGACCTCATGGGGAGCGTCTCCCTGCAGAGAACCCAGAGAACCCAGAACCCAGAGAACCCAGAGAACCCAGAACCCAGAACACAGAACACAGAACCCAGAACCCAGAACACAGAGAACACATACAGCATATATTTATATATATGTATATATATATGTATATATTTATGTATATATATATGTATATATACATATATATATATATATATATATATATATATATGTATATATATGTATATGTATATATTTATGTATATATATACGTATATATACATATATATATATATATATATATATATATGTATATATATATGTATATGTATATATTTATTTATATGTTTATGTATATGAGCACCTCCAGGTCAGAGTCTGTAGCTCCTCCCTCCTCACACACTTGTCTCCAGGTTCACGACGCCAACATCACATTCTTCACTGTGATCCTCAGCGTGTGATGCAACACACAGAGAGACTCCTCCTCCTGACTCCTCCTGACTCCTCAGACTCCTCCTGACTCCTCCTGACTCCTCAGACTCCTCCTGACTCCTCCTGACTTCTCAGACTCCTCCTGACTCCTCTGACTTCTCAGACTCCTCCTGACTCCTCAGACTCCTCCTGACTCCTCCTGACTCCTCAGACTCCTCCTGACTCCTCCTGACTCCTCAGACTCCTCCTGACTCCTCCTGACTTCTCAGACTCCTCCTGACTCCTCCTGACTTCTCAGACTCCTCCTGGTCTCTATGAGCTGCAGCACCAAGAGGAGAAACACATGGAGGGATTTATCTCATCAGACAGCTCGGCATGAGTTCACTGTCTGAGGGGGGAGAGGGGGTATAAAGAGAGAGAGGGGGAGAGGGGGTATAAAGAGAGAGAGGGGGAGAGGGGGTATAAAGAGAGAGAGGGGGAGAGGGGGTATAAAGAGAGAGAGAGGGAGAGGGGGTATCAAGAGAGAGAGGGGGAGAGGGGGTATAAAGAGAGAGAGGGGGAGAGGGGGTATAAAGATAGAGGGGGAGAGGGGGTATAAAGATAGAGGGGGAGAGGGGGTATAAAGAGAGAGGGGGAGAGGGGGTATAAAGATAGAGGGGGAGAGAGGGTATAAAGATAGAGGGGGAGAGGGGGTATAAAGAGAGAGGGGGAGAGGGGGTATAAAGATAGAGGGGGAGAGGGGGTATAAAGAGAGAGGGGGAGAGGGGGTATAAAGATAGAGGGGGAGAGGGGTATAAAGAGAGAGGGGGAGAGGGGTATAAAGATAGAGGGAGAGGGGTATAAAGAGGGGAGAGGGGTATAAAGAAGAGGGAGAGGGGTATAAAGATAGAGGGGGAGAGGGGGAAAAGAGAGGAGAGGGGGTATAAAGAGAGAGGGGGAGAGGGGGTATAAAGATAGAGAGGGAGATGGGGTATAAAGATAGAGGGGGAGAGGGGGTATAAAGAGAGAGGGGGGGAGAGGGGGTATAAAGATAGAGGGGGAGAGGGGGTATAAAGAGAGAGGGGGACAGGGGGTATAAAGATAGAGGGGGAGAGGGGGTATAAAGAGAGAGGGGGGAGAGGGGGAATAAAGATAGAGGGGGAGAGGGGGTATAAAGAGAGAGGGGGGAGAGGGGGAATAAAGATAGAGGGGGAGAGGGGGTATAAAGAGAGAGGGGAGGAGAGGGGGTATAAAGATAGAGGGGGAGAGGGGGTATAAAGATAGAGGGGGAGAGGGGGTATAAAGAGAGAGGGGGAGAGGGGGAATAAAGATAGAGGGGGAGAGGGGGAATAAAGATAGAGGGGGAGAGGGGGTATAAAGAGAGAGGGGAGGAGAGGGGGTACAAAGAGAGAGGAGAGGAGAGGGGGTATAAAGAGAGAGGAGAGGAGAGGGGGTATAAAGCTCCTCCTCCTGCTCCTCCTGCTCTTCCTCCTCCTCCTCCTCCTCCTCCTGCTCCCTTCCTCCTCCTCCTCCTCCTCCCTCTGCTCTTCCTCCTCCTCCTGCTCTCCTCCTCCCTCCTCCTGCTCCTCCTCCTCCTGCTCCTCCCTCCTCCTCCTCCTCCTGCTCCTCCTCCTCCTGCTCCTCCTGCTCCTCCTCCTCCTCCTCTCCTCCTCCTGCTCCTCCTCCTCCTCCTCCCTGCTCCTCCTCCTGCTCCTCCTCCTGCTCCTCCTGCTCCTCCTCCTCCTGCTCTCCTCCTCCTCCTCCTCCTGCTCCTCCTCCTCCTGCTCCTCCCCTCTGTGTTCTGAGGTCTTGTCTTGGTTTCCTCATGAAGCTGTTAACACTCAGCACATTTTACTCGTTGCCATTAAAAACCACACGTTCTTATTTTAGTCTCCGTCTGAAAGAACAAGTGGCTTTAGACTGAAAGGGCTACCCCAACTACCCCAACTACCCCAGCTACCCCAACTACCCCAGCTACCCCAACTACCCCAACTACCCCAGCTACCCCAACTACCCCAACTACCCTAGCTACCCCAACTCCCCCAACTACCCCAGCTCCCCCAGCTACCCCAACTACCCCAACTACCCTAGCTACCCCAACTCCCCCAACTACCCCAACTACCCTAGCTACCCCAACTCCCCCAACTACCCCTTAACTACCCCAGCTCCCCCAGCTCCCCCAACTACCCCCCCGAAGCCTCCAGCTCCACACAGCAAGACAATGTAATTATGAGGAAAGGCTGCTGAAACCTGAAGCAGCCGCCCCAACAGATCCACCCCCCCCCCCTTCCCAATCCCCTCCCCCCCTCCTCCCAATCCCCCCTCCCCTCCCTCCCTCCTCCACCCTCCACCCGCCCGTCATCTGACAGCCAGACGGGGATCCGGAGTCTGCGCCTCACATGTGGTCTGAGGGAACCGAGTGTGAAGCCACATGTTCTTTAACGTCTCACCAAACACAAACAGCCTGAACTCTGAAGATTAACGAGTCCAAAGACACGTCTCTTATTAACTCGTGTTTCATATTTCAGAGAAACACACGCTCAGGAAAATGTCTTCTAGAATCCTGAAGGAGTCCAACATTAGTCTGTGTGGTGATAATAGTATTATAATGTGTAATATAATATATACTCTGTCTATTTATCAGAGTACTACATGTGTTTTAAATAAAATAATCCTTTATGTTTAGCATTAAAGCAGCAAAGTGCAACACGAGAGTAGAAAACAAAACAAGGACAGTAAAGGTATAAATATATATTAATATATTCACACGTATAGAAATAGATATATAGATATCAAATCTATATCACTTCTTTATTTGTTCCACTTCCTGTTTCACGTTTTAACTTCCTGTGTTTTCTTACTCTACTTATTCTACTTGTTTATTAATGTATGTAATGTTTAATGTAATTGTAGTACTTAATATATTCATGAGAGACGAGTCATGTAAATATTAAAACTCAAATAGTAAACTATTCACCAAATGTGACTGAAAGTGAAATTGAAAATAACAAGCTTGTGGTAGAAATACTTAATAATAATAAGTAATAATATAATAATAATAATAATAATCAAAGAATCAGAAAATAAAGTTTCAGAGTGAAATTCATGACCCCAGTTTTTTATTGATAAATCAAGAAAATAATCTGATTGCATATCTAATCAGTAGTGAAATGTACTTCAAGTATCAGAGTGGCCCAGTATATTATATTTCATAATAGTATTTTCATTCATGATATATTCAGTATAATGTCTGTAAATGCATTTATTTTATAAGTTGATCAAATATTAATATTGATGTGAAGTGATCAGTAACTCCAGCTGTCAGGTAAATGTACAGGTAAATAAATGTACAGGTAAATAAATGTACAGGTAAATATACTGGTAAAAGTACAGGTAAATGTACAGGTAAATGTACTGGTAAATGTACTGGTAAATGTACAGGTAAATAAATGTACAGGTAAATGTACAGGTAAATAAATGTACAGGTAAATGTACAGGTAAATGTACAGGTAAATGTACAGGTAAATGTACAGGTAAATGTACAGGTAAATAAATGTACAGGTAAATGTACAGGTAAATGTACAGGTAAATAAATGTACTGGTAAATGTACAGGTAAATGTACAGGTAAATAAATGTACAGGTAAATGTACAGGTAAATGTACAGGTAAATGTACAGGTAAATAAATGTACTGGTAAATGTACAGGTAAATGTACAGGTAAATGTACAGGTAAATAAATGTACAGGTAAATGTACAGGTAAATGTACAGGTAAATAAATGTACTGGTAAATGTACAGGTAAATGTACAGGTAAATAAATGTACTGGTAAATGTACAGGTAAATGTACAGGTAAATAAATGTACAGGTAAATGTACAGGTAAATGTACAGGTAAATAAATGTACTGGTAAATGTACTGGTAAATGTACTGGTAAATGTACAGGTAAATAAATGTACTGGTAAATGTATAGGTAAATGTACAGGTAAATGTACAGGTAAATGTACAGGTAAATAAATGTACTGGTAAATGTACAGGTAAATGTACAGGTAAATGTACAGGTAAATGTACAGGTAAATCAATGTACAGGTAAATGTACTTGTACAACACAGGAGTACCTCCTGTCTCTGGCCTCCACTTTGTTGCTGGTGTTTACTTTTGAATCATGAGAATCCATCACTAATATTCCAGCTGAAAGGAGTCGTCGCTGAGACAAAGGTCCTCTTATTGATGAGGAAACCACAGCGCTCCGAGCAGCGAGCGCTCTGTGACTCATGGAAACAAGAGGACGGAAAATCAGACACAACAAAGGGAGCAATTCACAATAGAACGAGGGGAAAGAGAGCAAACGCACAACAGATGGAGGCTGTAATCAATACGGCCTCCACCCGCCCAGAGGGAAACCAGACGCACCGTCAGGGAGATGCTCCTCTCCGTGGGAACGGGTCCTCATCAACACCGGGATCAATAACCAGAACCTACTGGGGAGAGAAGGACTTAGTGAGAAGCTCTCAGCAACAAGGACACGGACCAGAACTGGAAGCAGGTCATGAGACCAGAACTGGAAGCAGGTCATGGGACCAGAACTGGAAGCAGGTCATGAGACCAGAACTGGAGACGCAATCGGAAACAGACCCGTGGAAAATCAACCCAAGCTGGCAATAATAAATCAATTATACATTTAAAAACAAGAAAGACGAAGAAAACCACTACAAAGATGAGTCCCATCATTTCTTTAACTTAATAATGAAGTGATTAAGGTCTTTCTCAGTCTTAAGGGAATACTTAAAGTGGAATAAGGTAAGCACTAAGGTAAGGATCACTAAAGATCACTAAGGATCACAAAGGATCACTAAGGTAAGGATCACTAAAGACACTAAGGATCACAAAAGATCACAATAAGGATCACTAAGGTAAGGATCACTAAAGATCACTAAGGATCACTAAGGTAAGGATCACTAAGGTAAGGATCACTAAGGATCACTAAGGTAAGGATCACTAAGGTAAGGATCACTAAGGATCACTAAGGTAAGGATCACTAAAGATCACTAAGGATCACTAAGGTAAGGATCACTAAGGTAAGGATCACTAAGGTAAGGATCACTAAGGACACTAAGGATCACTAAGGATCACTAAGGTAAGGATCACTAAGGATCACTAAGGATCACTAAGGTAAGATCACTAAGGTAAGGATCACTAGGTAACCACAGGATCCACTAAGGATCACAATAAGGATCACTAAAGGATCACTAAGGTAAGGATCACTAAGGATCACTAAGGATCACACTAACAGCAACATTCAGAAAAACTGTTTAACTCAACCACTTTATTTAGAGGGACAATCACAGAGTATATAAAAGTGGATGTTGTCATGGTGGCGTCACCCATTGGTTTGTGGATTAAACCAAGGTGGCCTCATCAAGACTTGAAACAGATTGGAACCTCATGTTTAATGTTTACTGAGGAATAAATCAAGAGAGAAGTAGAGTCATTTCTATAGACTTCTATACAACCAGAGGAGTCGCCCCCTGGTGGTCAAGGAGAAGGGAATGCAGCTTTAACACATGAAAGCTTTGACTTCTATACAGCCAGAGGAGTCGCCCCCTGGTGGTCAGCAGAGAATGCAAGCTTTAACACATGAAGCTTTGACTTCTATACAATAAGAGGAGTCGCCCCCTGGTGAGTGGGAAATACGGCTTTAACACATGAAGCTTTGAAGCTTCACTTTATAGAACCAAGTTGTGGCCTGAGTAAACAGAAAACCATGCTTCTTTTTAGCAACCTCTTCACATTCCCATATCTTTTTGAGTGTCATGTTATTGGCTAGATATTTCAGGCTGAACTACGACTGCAATAAAAAAAGTGTAAATATCCTTGAGCTCCTTCTGGATGAGGGGAACTTGAATACCTTTCGTAGGCAGCAGGTTAACGTCTGTTTGAGCCATCAGTGCCCTCCACTCTTTACTCGTGACTCCTTGTGTTTGGTTCTCCAGCGTCAAGCGGACAGATGGAGAACCGCTGAGCTTTTCCTTCCTCTTCGCCGCCTTCCTCACGACACTTTAAAGCAATTTTACAACCACCAGAGTCACAACAAGGAAGTGTGTA
>JACSYO010000660.1:25000-72500 GCA_016806645.1 Ophiodon elongatus | reverse complement strand
CCCCTGTTCCCTGTTCATCAGACCACACCCCCTGTTCATCAGACCACACCCCCTGTTCCCTGTTCATCAGACCACACCCCCTGTTCCCTGTTCATCAGACCACACCCCCTGTTCCCTGTTCATCAGACCACACCCCCTGCTCATCAGACCACACCCTGTGTTCATCAGACCACACCCTCTGTTCATCAGACCACACCCCCTGCTCATCAGACCACACCCTCTGTTCATCAGACCACACCCCCTGCTCATCAGACCACACCCCCTGCTCATCAGACCACACCCCCTGCTCATCAGACCACACCCCCTGTTCATCAGACCACACCCCCTGCTCATCAGACCACACCCTCTGTTCATCAGACCACACCCCCTGCTCATCAGACCACACCCCCTGTTCATCAGACCACACCCCCTGCTCATCAGACCACACCCCCTGCTCATCAGACCACACCCCCTGTTCATCAGACCACACCCCCTACCTCCGTCCTCCTGCTCTCCGTCCTCCTGCTCTCCGTCCTCCACCTCAGACTACAGCTTCCCTCCATTATTTACGACCTGCTGAATGGAGCGCGATAGTGTGAGGCCCGGAGCGTGACCTCTGACCTTCCACCGTCTGCAGCCTAAACACCACCTGTCTGTCCTCCTGTCCCACCGATGGCCTGTGAGACATGTGGTTTAACTCACACATGTCCTGACCCCTGACCTCAGTCTGATGAACTCAGATGTTTCACTTCTGGCTTCCAGAGTAACGGCATCAAATAACAGATTAGAATCCAATTCAGTCTCTTGACAATAATATCATAGTTTCATAAGAGAGTTGCACAATAGTGAATTTCCTTCTTGCTTCATTGAGATCACTGAGAGGAAGAACCAGTCACATGTTGGCGTTCTACAAACAAACCCAGTCATTTAAAGATGGAATCATTTTTTGGATTCTTTTGGGGGCAGCAGAACCCTGCGGTGACATCATGAACACAGCGGTGACATCATGTGACATCATGAACACAGCGGTGACATCATGTGACATCATGAACACAGCGGTGACATCATGTGACATCATGAACACAGCGGTGACATCATGTGACATCATGAACACGTAGTGCGGTTCTCTCTCAGATATCAGACGTTAGAAGCTTGAGACGTTCGATTGTCAGAAGAGACTCGACAGAGTTCACAGGATCACTTCTGTTTCACAGCGACGGTGTTTCAGTTTAACCAGTGACCGTGTTAACTGGTGCTCTTCAGCCGAATGTGTCCGTGGTTGCTCGTGGTAACTCATACAGATGGTTGGTGTAGATAATATCTGGTAATGTCTTCGGACTAACCGATGCTCCGGGCCCTGGTCCGGGCCCTGCTCCGGGGGCCCTGGTCCGGGCCCTGGTCCGGGCCCCTGGTCCGGGCCCCTGGTCCGGGTCCTGCTCCGGGCCCTGCTCCGGGGGCCCTGCTCCGGGACCTGCTCCGGGCCCTGGTGAACCATGTCCTCCTCCTCTATGGTTTTGTCTCTGAGATCCTTTATGTGGTGAACAGACTAATGAGATGCATCCATGTGACTACGCCACAGAAGGAGCAGGTGACACAGTGTTTAATATCCAGAGACCTCTTTACTGCAGGGTCCAGAAACAGGCCCAGCAGCGCCTCGGGGCTCCGTGCTCCTGACCTTAAGCTCCACTAAAACATACTTTTGTTTTTAACATAATGTCGTCCTTCTGAGCGACACAAAACAAACGGACATTTCCTGTTAGGAACCAACAGATTACTCTCCGTGTGTCTGCACCAGTATGAGTTCACACAGTGTTCATTCACATTTTAAATGATGGATGTCATCGTTGTTACCTGGTGTTAGCCTGCCCCCTCCTGGCCCGAGGCAGAGCTACAACGTGGAGGCTGATTCAGGCTGAGGGGGTTGATGTTTACGTCTGTCAGGCCGAGCGGCTTCAAAGCCCTCGACGTGCAAAATCATCTTTGAGTTTGACGAACATCATCTGTGTAATTCAAACGGGATCAAAACATTATGTGTCTCTCACCGTACATACTTGATTTATATAATAAGGCAGGCATTGTCTATGTTTTCCTCATTTTTTATCACTTTTTTTGTTGCTGTATATCACGTGTAAATTTCATATATCAAATTATGTTTGTCCCATTTGGTGAAACTACAACTTCCTGGTCCATCACACGATGCCACGAGGCCCAGAAGGCTTCTGGAATGCGTTATAGTGGAACCCGTTATAGTGGAACCCGTTATAGTGGAACCCGTTATAGTGGAATCTGTTATAGTGGAATCCGTTATAGAACCGGTTATAGCGGAACCCGTTATAGTGGTACCCGTTATAGTGGTACCCGTTATAGTGGAACCCGTTATAGTGGAATCCGTTATAGTGGAACCCGTTATAGCGGAATCCTTTATAGTGGAACCCGTTATAGCGGAACCCGTTATAGTGGAATCCGTTATAGTGGAACCCGTTATAGCGGAACCCGTTATAGCGGAACCCGTTATAGTAAAACCCGTTATAGCGGAACCCGTTATAGTGGAACCCATTATAGTGGAATCCGTTATAGTGGAACCCGTTATAGAGGAACCCGTTATAGTGGAACCCATTATAGTGGAACCCGTTATAGTGGAACCCATTATAGTGGAACCCGTTATAGTGGAATCCGTTATAGTGGAACCCGTTATAGTGGAACCCGTTATAGTGGAACCTGTTACAGTGGAACCCATTATAGTGGAACCCGTTATAGTGGAATCCGTTATAGTGGTACCCGTTATAGTGGTACCCGTTATAGTGGTACCCGTTATAGTGGAACCCGTTATAGTGGAACCCGTTATAGAACCCGTTATAGCGGAACCCGTTATAGTGGAACCCGTTATAGTAAAACCCGTTATAGCGGAACCCGTTATAGTGGAACCCATTATAGTGGAACCCGTTATAGTGGAACCCGTTATAGAACCCGTTATAGCGGAACCCGTTATAGTGGAACCCGTTATAGTAAAACCCGTTATAGCGGAACCCGTTATAGTGGAACCCATTATAGTGGAACCCGTTATAGTGGAACCCGTTATAGAACCCGTTATAGCGGAACCCGTTATAGTGGAACCCGTTATAGTAAAACCCGTTATAGCGGAACCCGTTATAGTGGAACCCATTATAGTGGAACCCGTTATAGTGGAATCCGTTATAGTGGAACCCGTTATAGTGGAACCCATTATAGTGGAACCTGTTATAGTGGAACCCATTATAGTGGAATCCGTTATAGTGGAACCCGTTATAGTAAAACCCGTTATAGTGGAACCCGTTATAGCGGAACCCATTCTAGTGGAACCCATTATAGTGGAACCCGTGAACGTTCTCAGGCCTGGAGCCTTTAGGGCGAGAATGAATCAATTCCAGAGGTTTACAAATGAATTTAAATGTATTTCATTGATGATTGAGGAATATGCGCCACATGGTTCAAGAACCAAAAGAGGGAAGAGAACTAAATGTGTTTCAGAAAGATTTCCTTCACATGAATACAGACTTTTCCACCATAAATTGATCCAGAAAGATTCACCAGAAGCAGGAAACGAGGTGTTGTAGTTACATTGTGATGAAGTAGAGAATCAGCCTTCATTATTGTACTTTATACTTCAGGACCCAGCTGATGCCTCAGAAGGTTTCTCTGTCTTGAGTTTGTCCGATCCAGGTTCACAAAGACCTGGTCCCCCCCACCAGAGGTCTGATCTCGTGGTGAACCTCCTGAAGGTTCAACATCCAGCGTCCGGCCGTCGGCTCGTCTCCCAGTAACTCGTCATCTGTGGGATGCTCGTCGTTGTCACGGCGATCACTCGTGAAAGGCTGCAGCGGCTCAGAGGATGCTTGGGGTCCACGATGAACATGTTGTCCTCCGGAGGGTCGGTGGGGGGGATGCCCAGGCGCCTCAGGCACAGGCCCAGGTAGGCGTCCTCGATGAAGATGGGTTTGACCTGAGGGGAGACGGACAGGATCTTGGCGGGCAGGTCCATGGACATGACGTAGGCCATGCCCAGAGGGTAGGGGGGGTACTCGGGCTCCGCGATCACGTTCCTCGGCATGTAGAACTTGTTGAATGGGTTTCTTAACACCGGGCTGTGCCACCACACCAGACCCGTCATGTAGTTCTGTTTGGGCGTGCCGGGATCCAGCAGCAGTTTCACCATGTTGTGGACTCGCAGCAACATGTCAGAGTCGATCTTCATCACGTAGGACGCCGTGACGCAGCGCGCCGCCAGCCACTCCAGCATCATCATCGTCTTGATGGTCAGGTTGCGGTAGCTGTCGTGGAAGTTACTCTGGACCAGGTCTCGGTGCTGCAGGTTCTCCTGTTGGAGCTTCTCCTGCTGCTGCTCGGCCTCGGCTCCACCGGGGAGGCCCAGTACGAAGAGAGTCTCCACCCGCTGACCCAGAACCAGCTTCTCACTTCCCCACGTCTTCCTGATGGCGTCCCGAGCTGCAATGTCACCGGTTGCCACGTGAACCATCAGGACCAGGAAAGGAGTGTTGGTGCTGCACGTGGGCGTGTGGTCCATGATGAATCTGTAGTTCCGTGGATAGGCCACATGATACGGTCCAGGATCTGAGGATGGAGCTGAAATAGTCCTGATCACCACGTTCCAGTCCCAGTTGAGATAGATGAAGAAGATCGCCACTGCTCCCAGGATGCAGAGAGAGATGAGTCTGCAGCGCCTCCTGCCGTTCTCCATCAGAACTACAGAGACAAGAGACTCGCATTATGACAGCAGCACTTTCCCAGCAGAGAGAATTCTGATAGAAACACACAATTCAGCAATTTACCATATTTGAGAGAAAAATAAATGATGAATAAACAAAAAGCTGCACTTTGACCAGAGTACGAACAGCAGCTGCCATCTGAACAGCTGTGAGGACGAACAGCAGCCATGTTGCTTGTTTACACTCAGAATGAAGATTTTGGGGGCGTGTCTTCAGAGACCATAAGGGACGGCCGGTCAGTGTTGAAGACTTGGAGACTTTCTGATGCTAATGATGCTACTGATACTAATGATGCATGCTAATGATGCTAATGATGCTAGAGCCTGTCATTGGAGAAGAGTTGGTAACACTGAGCTGGTTTTGTGTTGGATACTTTTTATAATCTAGCGTACGCTACCCAAGCTTTAAAAGTTGAGCTTTATTTGGTTGGATATTAATTAAATTGTGTTTTGATGTGTTTTATTGCCAGTAGAAATCTCAACGAGCTAACATTAACGTGATCCCATCTTTTCAGTCACAAGAGATGCTTTGATGTCTGTCGTCATATGGATGTACGTGGTGGACTCTTTTACAGCTTGTCGAGCTACCCGAGGACTTTAACCACCAACGAAGAAGCCCAACGAGTTGACTTCCAGAGCCGTGTGCTGTTAACGAGTAGACTACGTGAGCTGGAGGCCCAGTATGTAGACTACGTCAGCTGGAGGCCCAGTATGTAGACTACGTGAGCTTTAGGCCCAGTATGTAGACTACGTGAGCTGGAGGCCCAGTATGTAGACTACGTCAGCTGGAGGCCCGGTATGTAGACTACGTCAGCTGGAGGCCCAGTATATAGACTACGTGAGCTGGATGCCCAGTATGTAGACCACGTGAGCTGGAGGCCCAGTATGTAGACTACGTCAGCTGGAGGCCCAGTATGTAGACTACGTGAGCTTTAGGCCCAGTATGTAGACTACGTGAGCTGGAAGAGACCAGCGTGTAACGTTCCACCAGGTCTGACACCATGAAGAGACACCCGGTGGTCGTCAACACGTTTATAGCTCATAAACTCCGCCGGTGTTCCGGTTTAACCAGTGACCGTGTTAACTGGTGCCTCGCAGCCTGAATGCTTCGTGCTCATAGCGACAGAATGTCAGTGTCCTCGTAAAAGCCTTCAATCGGTTCAAAATATCTACTAATCTGTGTTTATGACCGACATCCGCTGATGGAAGAGGCTTGAGGGTTCATTTACTGGCTGTTTGTTTCTTGGTGAAATGCACCTTGGGAATCGTGGTTAACTTCTCCCCTCGAGTCTTTAACTATTCTTGTACTGTTCCCTCGACTTGTATCAAACCACCACAGGGCCAGATACATAAAATGTAAAACAAATCACAAGATGTTGTTTCTCTTTGGATCTACCTCCATATGTGAACAAACATTCTCCGTGATAAAGTTTAATAAATACAGATACAGATCCTCTCTCACTGACAATCAGCTGTCAGCTGTCCTTCTCATATCCACCTCAGACATTCAGCCTTCTCATATCCACCTCAGACATTCTACCTTCTCATATCCACCTCAGACATTCTACCTTCTCATATCCACCTCAGACATTCTACCTTCTCATATCCACCTCAGACATTCTACCTTCTCATATCCACCTCAGACATTCTACCTTCTCATATCCACCTCAGACATTCTACCTTCTCATATCCACCTCAGACATTCTACCTTCTCATATCCACCTCAGACATTCTACCTTCACATATCCACCTCAGACATTCTACCTTCTCATATCCACCTCAGACATTCTACCTTCTCATATCCACCTCAGACATTCAGCCTGACTTCAGAGCTTCGTTGAAGCCCAACACAGACAAGAGTTCTCACACTGAACTGGAAAACAGAAAATTAAGTAATTGGATTACAAACAATAGTGAGAAAAGTACTAATTTTGCAGAAACGTGATCCCTGTCAGTGTTTTATTATATATGTATATTTAATATGTACATCTGTTTGGATCATTATTCCTGCTGCAGATGTTTAAGGTGGAGCTTATTGAACTCCTTTATACACTATTGTTCAGTTTGGGAAGTTAGGAAGGGTTTGATTGTAATGTGCAAAGTAACTCATAACTAAAGCTGTCAGACAAATGTAGTGGAGTAAAAAGTACAATATTTCCCTCTGAGATGTAGTGGATAGAAGTACAACATTAAAATGGAAATACTCAAGTAAAGTACCTTGAATTTGTACTTAAGTAATTATACTTGGTTACATTCCACCACTGATCAAAACGTTCACTCTTACCACTCGCAGCTCATCAAAACCAAACAATTTACTGATTTTCATAAAGAGGTGGAATAATACTGAGCAGGATTGAGTTCAGTCTCTTGGTCCGGCCTCCACAACAGTCCTTGTTCCTCATGTGGAGTCTGGGGAAAAATAGTTCCCACCCGTGATGTAGACTGAAACAGAGAAAGTAAGATGGTGCCGCACCGCTAACTTTCAGGAAGTAGCCCCTGTGTCCTGAAGCCTCTTTCAGTCTTCTTACTTAAACTCTCTCATTTCATCCTCACCGCTCTTCATCCTCGCCGCTCTTCATCCTCACCGCTCTTCATCCTCACCGCTCTTCATCCTCGCCGCTCTTCATCCTCACACACATGTGACCAAAGAGCTGAATTAATGTGACCGGAGCACAAACCAAGAGGCTCTCAGCTGCGAGCACAGAACCCTTCCATCCGGTTCACGGTGATGTCAGACTTCCTTCCACATCAGCCCTCCCCTCCACCCGACGACGGAAGCACGTGGGCGGAGGCTCGAAGTGAAGAGCCTCTTGAGGGAGACGGAGCACAAGACATTTAGGAAGTTGCAGAAACAAGATTTTCGCGGCTGACAGAGAAAAAAGCTGAAGAGCCGTTTTGAGGGATGTTTTAAATGAAAATGTTCCAGATTAACACTTGAAGGTCCAAAAGGTCGATCAGTGGAAGGAAGACGATGTCCATCAATATGCTGATGACACAACACTAATGTATACAAATACTTTGTGTTTCTGTCTCCACTTTACTACACGACACTAATGTATACAAATACTTTGTGTTTCTGTCTCCACTTTACTACACGACACTAATGTATACAAATACTTTGTGTTTCTGTCTCCACTTTACTACACGACACTAATGTATACAAATACTTTGTGTTTCTGTCTCCACTTTACTACACGACACTAATGTATACAAATACTTTGTGTTTCTGTCTCCACTTTACTACACGACACTAATGTATACAAATACTTTGTGTTTCTGTCTCCACTTTACTACACGACACTCATGTATACTAATACTTTGTGTTTCTGTCTCCACTTGGTCCTTCTCGTATCAAAGCAGCCGCTGACAGTCTGGTGGAACTCTGGTCCACAATGCTGCGGTTCTGATGTTCCACGATAGTGATGTTCTCCACAGACACACCTGGCCATGAACATTCATGTCACGATTATCGATTCACGATTTTATCACGATAATTATCAAAACTCCTAAAATGGGAAATAGAGAAAAATCACTTTCTTAAAAACAAATATTGTCATTGCATGGGACAAAAACAACAACCAACAACGAGGCCTGAACACCTCTAACTTTGAATGGTTTGTTTACAAACAACAGCTTTTCCTTTCTAAAGAATTTGTTCTTAATGACATAAATTATATATAATTTATGTCATTAAGAACAAATTATTTTAATGTTGTCGTTCGTCACAGTTTGTGTACTTTGTGTACTTCTGGTCAGATTACTGCATCACCTTGTGTTTTGTTTCCTGTCAAAGGTACTCAAAGAGTAGTGGAGAGAATAACACTTCCTAGAGAAAGTAGTGAGGTAGTGAGGTAAACACAGACGCTTTCCCCCTCCTCACACTGATCTCTGACTTCCTGTTCGGCGCTCGTCAATGATCTCCCTCTCACATTGTTCCCCTGAGCAGGGACCAGGAAGTGGTCTAGTCCAGACCAGTTCTGACTTTGTGAGGTCTCTATTGATACAGAAGTAAATGAAAATACAAGTTACGAATGTTTCTGATATCCAACATTGATGACGATCCAACGTTCTGGCTCTTTGAATATTGTTTTAATACAAAGCTTTATGACCCACGATGCGTCTCGTTTATGTCTTTATCCTGTAAAAAGCAGCACAAACTGCTCCTCTGCCCGTGAGCGAGAGCCGAGCAGGTCTCAGCAGGGAGGTCACACCTGACTGAGGGAGCGGAGGTTCAGGTGGAAAGGAAACACCTTGTGTACCTTGATCTTTAAACGCGTTGCCTTCTTCTTCTTCTTCTTCTTCTTTTTTTTCTTCTTCTTCTTCTTCTTCGGGGGTAGAAGTCTCCAAACTGCGAGGATTCCAAACAGATCCAGATTGCGGCTCACCGTCACCTGAGACTAATCACCGCCCACAGGCTCACCTGCACCCCTCCCCCTCCCTCTACCCCTCCCCCCCTCCCCCTCCTCCCCTCACAGACAACAGGATGAAGGCTGGGCCTCGGCCTGGAGCTGTGGGGGTGGAGCAGGAGGAACCTGACCCCTCATGGACAGACCGACTGATAATCGTGGGCTTTTGTTTCCGTTATTCAAACGTTCCTCTGGAGGTGAGACGTGGAACCACACCACGTGTTCTCACGTGTTTTTATGATCCATCGTTAACCCTTCATGTTTCTGGACACATTTAATATACCAGGCCTCCGGGCGTCTTCCGGCAGGCCCGTGTTTACACCGCTATGTATTGTGGGTAATTCCCTCAGACAAAGTCCGCAGACATGTGGACTTATGGAGAACGTTCATGAACGGCTCGACATGTCTGAGACTCAGACGCTCGACGCTGTGACGGCGTGTCCTCAGTCAGCGGCTCGTACCTGACGAACAGTTACGTAGACTTTATTTAAGAAGTGGACGTCGTCTCTCGTTGGTTTCTGGACATTTTGAAGCCTCGAGATTAACGTTTTGGTCGTCGCCATCTTGTTTTTTGTAACCAGTGAACAGGAAGTGACCATATGTGGACTGAGAAGGAGTCTCTGGCGTCGACCTGTCAATCACCTTGTAGCCCCGCCCTAAAGCATCCCCTCTTTATGGTCTGTTTGACTCTAAATGGACCATAATTTACTAAATGAACATCATGCTGTATTGAAGAAGACTTGAAACTAGAGATTGAGACATAAACTCATGTTTACAATGTTTACTGAGGGAATAAATCAAGAGAGAAGTAGAGTCATTTTCTATAGACTTCTATACAACCAGAGGAGTCGCCCCCTGGTGGTCAGGAGAGAGAATGCAGCTTTAACACATGAAGCTTTGACTTCTATACAACCAGAGGAGTCGCCCCCTGGTGGTCAGGAGAGAGAATGCAGCTTTAACACATGAAGCTTTGACTTCTATACAACCAGAGGAGTCGCCCCCTGGTGGTCAGGAGAGAGAATGCAGCTTTAACACATGAAGCTTTGACTTCTATACAACCAGAGGAGTCGCCCCCTGGTGGTCAGGAGAGAGAATGCAGCTCTAACACATGAAGCTTTGACTTCACAACCGGAGATTGCTGCCTGGTTTTCCAATAAAAGTTCAGCAACACATGTCAATTTTACAAAGAAGAACATTTAGTTTTTAGAAGCTTTAAAAACAGGAAGTGTTAAAATCTCCATGTGAGTAAATATTTATCAGCCAAATTAAATATTTTACAGGATATTGAACCTTTGTTTCTTTATAACACATTTAATACTTGACTTCTTTCTTTACAGGGTTTGTTTAAAGGCAATAAAGTAGTTTGTGAATATGAGATATGAGTTTACAGATAATTATAAATAGTTAATGGATTTTTGCCAGTTACACTCGTTGTCTTCTTGATTCTTCATTCATTTAGTTCGTATGTCCTCTGATGTTTCAGAGACTAACGCTCAGACCTGTCCAAGATAAAAACAAAGCTTCAGATTGTGGTTCGGTTTAGAATGACCACGGCCGTCTGGGCTCGCGCCACTTCAAACAGAAAGCATTGGTTTATGGTCTTTTATCAAAGATCTGTTCAATAACTGCAGAATTACAACTGTCACCCATGAGGTTCTTTGACCACAGTGAAAACAATCACGATCCTCGAGTTCCAGATTCTGCTGCGCATGTGTTGGACCTGGATGAGCTCCTCCTCTAATCCTCATCAGTTCAACCAGAAAACCTTATTTAGAGCCATAACAATCTATTAATCCACAGAAAATTCATCTGCAACTGTTTTGATGGATTCATTCTTTCAGCATGTTTTCCCAACAAGGTTTTTAGTGAGTATACTGTACCACCCGTTGGTCTGGAGGCGTCTGAATCTTTGGGTTTTGTTACTTGACAAAACAAACATTCCCAGTCTGATTATTTACATTTTCATAGTTTTACATCACAAATATGGTTCAAGGACGAATCAGTGTTGATGAGAAATAACAAATGCATTCAATTGACTTTTGTGTCTTTTTTAATGGGTGTAAATGTAGAGAAATAAAAACAATATTGTCCTATATAATCAGATTCTTTACTTTATAATTAAAGTATTCAGTAACATGTTCCATGCTCGGACTAAAATACGTTTATGAAATGATCACATTTGAACTATAATTAGTGATGAATTGCAGCTCTTCTTACTAACTAAGGTGGATCATTAGAGGAGCTGCAATTTATGGATTTGTCTGGGTTATTACTGTAAAAAGCCCATTAAATCCTATCAAATGATCTCGAACATGAAAAGACTGAATGTAATGTGTTTTCTTCACCACTAGATGTCCCCCTGACTTCTTATCCAGGGTTAATGAATAGCTGATATCTGTTCGGTCAATAAATGATAAGTACATGATAACACCATTTATCGCACACAGTCCACACATTAGACAAAAGACTCTGTTGTGTAAACTCTCTTTACAGACACACTTGTCACTTTAATAACATACTTGTTTTAACTTCCTCTTTTGTTGTTTGTTTGATTATCATATGTTATTGTAAATGTTCATATTTTCTCTGTTTAAATGACGTCCTTTACTATTGCACTGTGTTTATGGTCACGCACCAACACACCAAGCCACATCCTTTATGTGTAACAAACGTGACAATAAAACCGTTTCTGAAAGGAAACACATTGTCAGGGCGATGCCAGAGCCTCAGAGGGGAACCGGTATACTAACAAATTAAATTATGTATTAACCACTAAATAACCGAGACAAGCCCAAAGAGTTGGGAGGAATCATAGCTGGGTTCTGAGGCCTTCATGGAGCGAGACACCGACTCCAGAGCTCTTTAGCCTCTGTGTCTCTTTGTTGGATCCTGGTTTCATCTGGACCCTGGTCCTTCCTCCTGCCTCCTACCTCCTGCCGCCTGCCTCCTGCCTCCTTCCTCCTACCTCCTTCCTCCTGCCTCCTGCCTCCTGCCTCCTGCCTCCTGCCTCCAGTCCCGTTAAAGTTTTTTTCGGGGGAGTTTTTCCTGTTCCAATGTGAGGGTCAAAGGTCAGAGGATGTCATATGTGTACAGATTGTAAAGCCCTCTGAGGAGAGTTTGTTACGGGTGACGGGTGACTAGTGAGTAGTGAGTAGTGAGTAGTGACTGGTGACTAGTGAGTAGTGAGGAGTGACGGGTGACTAGTGAGTGGTGACGGGTGACTACTGAGTAGTGACGGGTGACTAATTAGTAGTGAGTAGTGACGGGTGACTAGTGATTAGTGAGTAGTGACGGGTGACTAGTGAGTAGTGACGGGTGACTAGTGAGTAGTGAGTAGTGACGGGAGACTAGTGAGTAGTGAGTAGTGACGGGTGACTAGTGATTAGTGAGTAGTGACGGGTGACTAGTGAGTAGTGACGGGTGACTAGTGAGTAGTGACGGGTGACGGGTGAGTAGTGAGTATTGACGGGTGACTAGTGAGTAGTGAGTAGTGACGGGTGACTAGTGAGTAGTGAGTAGTGAGTAGTGAGTAGTGACGGGTGACTAGTGAGTAGTGAGGAGTGAGGAGTGACGGGTGACTAGTGAGTAGTGACGGGTGACTAGTGAGAAGTGAGTAGTGATGGGTGACTAGTGAGTAGTGACGGGTGACGGGTGACTAGTGAGTAGTGAGTAGTGAGTAGTGACGGGTGACTAGTGACTAGTGACTAGTGAGTAGTGAGTAGTGAGTAGTGACGGGTGACTAGTGACGAGTGACTAGTGAGTAGTGACGGGTGACGGGTGACTAGTGAGTAGTGACGAGTGACGGGTGACTAGTGACTAGTGAGTAGTGAGTAGTGAGTAGTGACGGGTGACTAGTGAGTAGTGAGTAGTGACAGGTGACTAGTGAGTAGTGAGTAGTGACGGGTGACTAGTGAGTAGTGACGGGTGACTAGTGAGTAGTGACGAGTGACTTGTGAGTAGTGACGAGTGACGGGTGACTAGTGAGTAGTGAGTAGTGAGTAGTGACGGGTGACTAGTGAGTAGTGAGTAGTGACGGGTGACTAGTGAGTAGTGACGGGTGACGGGTGAGTAGTGAGTATTGACGGGTGACTAATGAGTAGTGAGTAGTGAGTAGTGACGGGTGACTACTGAGTAGTGAGTAGTGAGTAGTGAGGAGTGAGGAGTGAGGAGTGAGGAGTGACGGGTGACTAGTGAGTAGTGACGGGTGACTAGTGAGTAGTGAGTAGTGAGTAGTGAGGAGTGAGTAGTGAGGAGTGAGGAGTGAGTAGTGACTAGTGAGTAGTGACGGGTGACTAGTGACTAGTGAGTAGTGAGTAGTGAGTAGTGAGTAGTGACGGGTGACGAGTGACTAGTGAGTAGTGACGGGTGACGGGTGACTAGTGAGTAGTGACGAGTGACGGGTGACATTTGAAAGCCTTGTTCTCATTTGAAAGCCTTGTTCTTAGTCTTTCACATCCAACCTGGAAAACAATACAGCCAATTCTATTTGTTATAGTGTACCGGGCCCCTGGTCCGGATTCTAAATTTCTATCTGATTTTTCAGAGTTTTTATCAAGTTTAGTTCTTAAAATAGATAAAGTTATTATTGTAGGTGACTTTAATATTCATGTGGATGTTGATAATGATAGCCTTAGTACTGCGTTTATCTCATTACTAGATTCAATCGGGTTTTGTCAGAGTGTACAGAAACCCACTCACTGTTTTAACCACACCCTCGACCTTGTTCTTGCATATGGCATTAAAATAGAACACTTAATAGTTTTTCCACAGAACCCTCTTTTATCAGACCATTACCTAATAACTTTCGAGTTTATACTACCAGACTGTACACCGTTAGGCAAAAGTTTCTACACCAGATGTCTATCTGACAGTGCTGTAGCTAAATTTAAAGAAGCGATTCCATCCGTATTTAATTCAATGCCATGTCTCAATATAACGGAGGACTCCTGTACTAACTTTGGTCCGTCCCAGATTGATCATCTAGTCGATAGTGCTACAGGCTCACTGAGATTGACACTAGACTCTATAGCCCCTCTAAAAAAGAAGATAATAAAGCAGAGGAGGTTCGCTCCATGGTATAACCCTGAAACCCGCAAAATAAAACAAACATTGCGAAAGCTTGAAAGGATATGGCGTTCCACCAATTTAGAAGAATCTCAGTTAGTTTGGCGAGATAGTCTGAAAACATATAAGAAGGCCCTCCGTAATGCCAGAGCAGCCTATTACTCACTAATAATAGAGAAAAATAAGAACAACCCCAGATTTCTCTTCAGCACTGTAGCCAGGCTGACACAGAGTCACAGCTCTGTTGAGCCGTGTATTCCTATAGACCTCAGTAGTAATGATTTCATGAGCTTCTTCAATGATAAGATTCTAACTATTAGAGACAAGATTAATGGTCTCTTGCCCTCAACCAGTGCCGATCTATCCTTTGAGGCAGCTATAAGCCCTGATATATGTATGGACGGCTTCTCTCTCATCGACTTTAAAAAATTGTCTTCAACAATTTCCTCTTCTAAATCTTCTACCTGTCTCTTGGACCCCGTCCCGACGAGGATGCTTAAAGAAGTTTTACCTTTGATTGGCACCTGTCTGCTGGATATTGTCAATCTGTCTTTACAAACAGGCCATGTACCACAGTCCTTTAAAGTAGCTGTGATCAAGCCTCTTCTCAAGAAGCCCACTCTTGATCCAGAGGTGTTGGCTAACTGTAGACCGATCTCTAACCTTCCCTTCCTCTCTAAGATCCTTGAGAAAGTAGTTGCAAATCAGTTATGTGACTTTCTACATAACAATAGTTTATTTGAGGATTTTCAGTCAGGATTAAGAAAACACCACAGCACAGAGACAGCACTGGTGAAAATTACTAATGACCTCCTAATTGCATCAGATAAAGGACTTGTCTCTGTTCTTGTCTTGTTGGACCTTAGTGCTGCATTCGACACCATTGACCATCACATCTATTACAGAGATTAGAACATTTGATTGGCATTAAAGGCACCGCACTAGGCTGGTTTGAGTCCTATTTATCGGATCGATCTCAATTTGTATTTGTAAACGATGAATCCTCGATGACCACCAACGTCAGTCACGGAGTTCCACAAGGTTCTGTGCTTGGACCAATCTTATTCACCTTATATGTGCTTCCTCTGGGCAATATTATCAGAAGACACTCCATAGACTTTCATTGTTATGCTGATGATACTCAATTATATATATCGATCAAGCCAGACGAAACCAACCAGCTTGCTAAACTTCAAGCATCTCAAAGATATAAAAACATGGATGACCTGCAACTTCCTGATGTTAAACTCAGACAAAACTGAAGTTATTTTATTAGGCCCAGAACACCTCCGGAATCAACTATCTAATGATGTGGTTTCTCTTGATGGCATTGCCCTGGCATCCAGCGCCACCGTAAAGAATCTCGGAGTTGTCTTTGATCAGGACTTGTCCTTTAACTCTCACGTAAAACAAATCTCAAGGACTGCCTTTTTTCACCTACGTAACATTTAAAAAATTAGACACATCCTGTCTCAAAGTGATGCAGAAAAATTAGTTCACGCATTTGTTACTTCTAGACTGGACTACTGTAACTCCTTATTATCAGGCTGCTCTAATAAGTCTCTTAAATCTCTCCAGTCGATCCAGAATGCTGCAGCTCGTGTACTAACAAAAACTAAGAGAAGAGATCATATTACTCCTGTATTAGCTTCTCTTCACTGGCTCCCTGTACAATCCAGAGTCAAATTTAAAATCCTTCTCCTCACCTACAAAGCCTTAATTGGTGAGGCACCATCATATCTTAAGGATCTCATAGTACCATATTTCCCCACTAGAGAGCTGCGCTCACTAAATGCGGGGCTGCTTGTGGTTCCTAGAGTCTTAAAAAGTAGGATGGGAGCCAGAGCCTTCAGTTATCAAGCTCCTCTTCTATGGAACCGGCTTCCACTTTCAGTCCGGGGGGCAGACACAGTCACCACATTTAAGAGTAGACTTAAGACTTTCCTCTTTGATAGCGCTTATAGTTAGGGCTGGCTCAGGTTTGCCCTGCTCCATTCTTTCCAGCCCCTTGATATGCTGCTATAGGCCTAGACTGCTGGGGGACAACTTAGGATACACTGAGCTCCTCTATCCTTTTCTCTCTCTCCTTCTGTATGAATTCATGTTCTATAAATGCACATTACTAACTCTACTTCTTCCCTCGGAGTCTTTGTGCTTTCTCGCCTCGCAGGTTTCCACGAATCGTGGCTGCATCTGGACCCTGGTCCTGCCTCCTGGTTCCTTCCGTGGAACTGCTGACGCACATTCTTTTCTATTTTATGTGAATTCAACGTGTTGTAACTCTGTTATGCTGTTCATTCTGTACACATGACATCTATTTTCATACTCTGTCCATCCTGGGAGAGGGATCCTCCTCTGCTGCTCTCCTGAAGGTTTCTTCCATTTTTCTCCCTGTTGAAAGGGTTTTTTGGGGAGTTTTTCCTGAGTCGATGAGGTTCTGGGACAGAGGATGTCAGTGTGTACAGATTGTAAAGCCCTCTGAGGCAAATTTGTAATTTGTGATTTTGGGCTATACAAAAATAAATTGAATTGAATTGAATTGAACTAGTGACTAGTGAGTAGTGACGAGTGACGAGTGACGGGTGACTAGTGAGTAGTGAGTAGTGACGGGTGACTAGTGAGTAGTGAGTAGTGACGGGTAACTAGTGAGTAGTGAGTAGTGACGGGTGACTACTGAGTAGTGAGTAGTGACGGGTGACTACTGAGTAGTGAGTAGTGACGTGTGACTAGTGAGTAGTGACAAGTGAGGAGTGACAGGTGACTAGTGAGTAGTGACGGGTGACGGGTGACTAGTGACGGATGACGGGTGACTAGTGAGTAGTGAGGAGTGACGGGTGACTAGTGAGTAGTGACGGGTGACTAGTGAGTAGTGACTGGTGACTAGTGACTAGTGAGTAGTGAGGAGTGAGGAGTGAGGAGTGAGGAGTGACTACTGAGTAGTGAGTAGTGAGTAGTGACGGGTGACTAGTGAGTAGTGACGGGTGACTAGTGAGTAGTGAGGAGTGACGGGTGACTAGTGAGTAGTGACGAGTGACGGGTGACTAATGAGTAGTGAGTAGTGAGTAGTGACGGGTGACTAGTGACTAGTGAGTAGTGACGGGTGACGGGTGACTAGTGACTAGTGAGTAGTGAGTAGTGAGTAGTGAGTAGTGACGGGTGACTAGTGAGTAGTGACGGGTGACTAGTGAGTAGTGAGGAGTGACAGGTGACTAGTGAGTAGTGACGAGTGACGGGTGACTAATGAGTAGTGAGTAGCGAGTAGTGACGGGTGACTCGTGACTAGTGAGTAGTGACGAGTGACGGGTGACTAATGAGTAGTGAGTAGTGAGTAGTGACGGGTGACTAGTGAGTAGTGAGTAGTGACGGGTGACGGGTGACTAGTGAGTGGTGAGTAGTGAGTAGTGAGGAGTGAGGAGTGACGGGTGACCAGTGACTACTGAGTAGTGTCGAGTGACGGGTGACTAGTGAGTAGTGACGGGTGATGGGTGACTAGTGACTAGTGAGTAGTGAGTAGTGAGTAGTGAGGAGTGAGGAGTGAGGAGTGACGGGTGATTAGTGAGTAGTGAGTAGTGACGGGTGACTAGTGAGTAGTAAGTAGTGACGGGTGACTAGTGAGTAGTGAGTAGTGAGTAGTGACGGGTGACTAGTGAGTAGTGAGTAGTAAGTAGTGACGGGTGACTAGTGAGTAGTGAGTAGTGAGTAGTGAGTAGTGAGTAGTGACGGGTGACTACTGAGTAGTGACGGGTGACGGGTGACTAGTGAGTAGTGACGGGTGACGGGTGACTAGTGAGTAGTGAGTAGTGAGTAGTGAGTAGTGAGGAGTGAGGAGTGACGGGTGACGGGTGACTAGTGACTAGTGAGTAGTGAGTAGTGAGTAGTGAGGAGTGAGGAGTGACGGGTGACTAGTGACTACTGAGTAGTGACGAGTGACGGGTGACTAGTGAGTAGTGACGAGTGACGGGTGACTAGTGAGTAGTGAGTAGTGACTAGTGACTAGTGAGTAGTGAGGAGTGAGGAGTGAGGAGTGAGGAGTCACGGGTGACTAGTGAGTCGTGAGGAGTGAGGAGTGACGGGTGACTAGTGAGTAGTGAGTAGTGACGGGTGACTAGTGAGGAGTGAGGAGTGACTAGTGACTAGTGAGTAGTGAGGAGTGAGGAGTGAGGAGTGAGGAGTCACGGGTGACTAGTGAGTCGTGAGGAGTGAGGAGTGACGGGTGACTAGTGAGTAGTGAGTAGTGACGGGTGACTAGTGAGGAGTGAGGAGTGACTAGTGACTAGTGAGTAGTGAGGAGTGAGGAGTGAGGAGTGAGGAGTCACGGGTGACTAGTGAGTAGTGAGGAGTGAGGAGTGACGGGTGACTAGTGAGTAGTGACGGGTGACGGGTGACTAGTGACGGATGACGGGTGACTAGTGAGTAGTGACGGGTGACGGGTGACTAGTGACGGATGACGGGTGACTAGTGAGTAGTGACGAGTGACGGGTGACTAGTGAGTAGTGACAAGTGACGGGTGACTAGTGAGTAGTGACTGGTGACTAGTGACTAGTGAGTAGTGAGTAGTGAGGAGTGACGGGTGACTAGTGAGTAGTGAGGAGTGACGGGTGACTAGTGAGTAGTGACTGGTGACTAGTGACTAGTGACTAGTGACTAGTGAGTAGTGAGTAGTGAGTAGTGAGGAGTGACTACTGAGTAGTGAGTAGTGAGTAGTGACGAGTGACGGGTGACGGGTGACTAGTGACGGGTGACTAGTGAGTAGTGACGAGTGACGGGTGACTAGTGAGTAGTGACTGGTGACTAGTGAGTAGTGAGTAGTGAGTAGTGAGTAGTGAGGAGTGAGTAGTGAGGAGTGACTACTGAGTAGTGAGTAGTGAGTAGTGACGGGTGACGGGTGACCAGTGACGGATGACGGGTGACTAGTGAGTAGTGAGGAGTGACGGGTGACTAGTGACTAGTGAGTAGTGAGGAGTGACTACTGAGTAGTGAGTAGTGAGTAGTGACTAGTGAGGAGTGACGGGTGACTAGTGAGTAGTGACGGGTGACTAGTCACGGCTGACGGGTGACTAGTGAGTAGTGACGAGTGACGGGTGACTAGTGAGTAGTGACGAGTGACAGGTGACTAGTGAGTAGTGACGAGTGACGGTGACTAGTGAGTCGTGAGGAGTGACGGGTGACTAGTGAGTAGTGACTGGTGACTAGTGACTAGTGACTAGTGAGTAGTGAGTAGTGAGTAGTGAGGAGTGACTACTGAGTAGTGAGTAGTGAGTAGTGACGGGTGACTAGTGACGGGTGACTAGCGACGGGTGACTAGTGAGTAGTGACGAGTGACGGGTGACTAGTGAGTAGTGACTGGTGACTGGTGACTAGTGAGTAGTGAGTAGTGAGGAGTGACTAATGAGTAGTGAATAGTGAGTAGTGAGTAGTGACGGGTGACGGATGACCAGTGACGGATGACGGGTGACTAGTGAGTAGTGAGGAGTGACGGGTGACTAGTGACGGGTGACTAGTGACTAGTGACTAGTGACTAGTGAGTAGTGAGGAGTGACTACTGAGTAGTGAGTAGTGAGTAGTGACTAGTGAGGAGTGACGGGTGACTAGTGACGGCTGACGGGTGACTAGTGAGTAGTGACGAGTGACGGGTGACTAGTGAGTAGTGACGAGTGACGGGTGACTAGTGAGTAGTGAGTAGTGACGAGTGACGGGTGACTAGTGAGTAGTGAGGAGTGACGGGTGACTAGTGACGGGTGACTAGTGAGTAGTGACGAGTGACGGTGACTAGTGAGTAGTAACGAGTGACGGTGACTAGTGAGTAGTGACGGGTGACTAGTGACGGCTGACGGGTGACTAGTGAGTAGTGACGAGTGACGGGTGACTAGTGAGTAGTGACGAGTGACGGGTGACTAGTGAGTAGTGACGAGTGACGGGTGACTAGTGAGTAGTGAGTAGTGACGAGTGACGGGTGACTAGTGAGTAGTGAGGAGTGACGGGTGACTAGTGACGGGTGACTAGTGAGTAGTGACGAGTGACGGTGACTAGTGAGTAGTAACGAGTGACGGTGACTAGTGAGTAGTGACGAGTGACGGGTGACGGGTTAGTTCACTGCAGCTGTATGAACCCAAAACAAACTGAATAACAATAAACTGAAATAACATCACGCTTCTGATTTGTAAAAAGTCTGATGTCATGCTTTGTCACATCTGATCTCAACGAGCAAACACCTTTTAAAATGCTTGATTCCTGAATGGAGTTTGGATCGATTAGTGCTAAGCTAAGCTAACATTGTAGCCGCTCCATCAACACTCAAAGTAACTAATAAAGACTGCAGCGGCGTTATTGTTTGTACCAAAGACAGTCTATGATCCATACAGACATTCATACTGGTCTCGTCTAGAGGACAACCTCAGCGCTGACGGCTTAAAGACATTCCTAGTATCAGCGTGAATGTAGTTGTTTACAGTTTGTTTACAGATATTATTGGATAAATAAACATATTTTAGTTCCTTTGATTTTTTGTGAATGTGTATTAATAACAGCTGGATGTGATCGGTCCCTGATCCCGTCATTATTAATATACGTTAATAATCCTATGGACATTAATAATTATCAATGATGTAGTTTTCATACTTGCTCGTGACCAAACACACTCCTCCCAGATCTCAACACTTCACTTCTTTCTTCAAAAGGTTTGTATGAAGACAACAAGTAGTTTATGAATATGAGATATGAGTTTACAGATAATTACAAATGGTTGTTTACGGCGTTTAGTCATTTTCCCTCTTCGTCGTCGTCTTGATTCTTCACAGTTCATTTGGTTTGTTCGTCCTCTGAAGAGAAGAACAGCTGGTAGATCCTCTCAATGCTGAGGTAAGGTGCTTCAATGCTTCCTTCCTTCTCTCCTTTAGCATAAGGAACACTGGACAATCCTTTACCAAAGGAAAGGAGATAATTCTGTCCCACAATTATTTGCGGTAGATGTTCAATTGTACATTGTGGATGATTTGAAAACGTCCTTCTTAGAAGGTGGAAACAGATCTTTACTTGAATTGTACAGCAGACAGTTTGTGGACTGTTCTCCTTTCTAGTCTTCTGACCACTGTAACGGTAAAGATGTACCTCGCCCGGTGTTGAGTCTTTTAAAGCTGAAATAACGAATATCGAAATACCAGAATGTCCTTAAGATCTTTATTCTCTGCAGAATAGAGGCATCAATTCACAGAAGTCGTAAAAGGTCTGCTTAAGGATGAACTGCTATTCTAGCATTCACTCAGACATTCAGGAGGAAACCTTGGGGGACTGTGGGGTGTGGGGGGGCTGTGGTGTGGGGGAGTGTGTGGGGGCTGTGGGGTGGGGGGGGCTGTGGGGGGTGGGGTGTAGGGTGTGGGGGGGGGGCGGGTGGGGGGGACTGTAGGGTGTGGGGGGTGGGGTGTAGGGTGTAGGGGGGGCTGTGGGGTGTGGGGGGTGGGGGGGGGGCTGTGGGTAAGAAATCAGTCTGCTAAAACAAAACATGATCGCAGACATAGAAACTTGTCTCCCAACGTACCTAACAGACTTTACAGTGGGGATGAGCTAAAAAAAAACGTTCACACAGATAGAAATATAACTACAATATAAGAATATATAAAAAATCACCATCATAAAATTACCCCACTCAAAGTAATTTCACACTACTTGTCATCATTCACACATTCACACACTGATGCGAGGAGCTATCCTGATGGGAGGGGCTACCATGATGGGAGGCGCTACCATGCAAGGTGCCACCTGCCCATCAGGACTATCTAACATTCATACCCAATCACACGCCACAGGAACAGCCTGCGGGGGTAAATCGTGGTTAAGTGTCTTACCCAAGGACACATCGACATGGAGCCGGGGGATCGAACCGCCGATCCTCTGATTGAAGGACGACCCCGCTCTACCTGTTCTCTCTGTGTGTTTAAAATAAAGTTGTTTTAAAACAAACAAACGTCTGTGGCCTGGCGTCATTGCAGGCAGATTCTCTGAGCATCTGCTCGTCTTTTCCGAAGTCTCCTGAACTTCGTTCTGTAACCTTGTGACGTTTTCCATCTAGGTCAAGGAGAAGTGGTTAGGAAAGGACATTAGGACGTCATTATTTTTATGACTGCTGCCTTGGACTCATTCACTAAAAGGCCAGACAGGTTATGTCATCAAAAGAAGGAGGAGCTCGTCCATGCCTTTATCTCCTCAAGACTGGACTACTGTAACTCACTGTTCACTGGATCACTGGCAAGAACATCCAGAAACTACAACACATACAAAGCAGCGCTGCCAGGATCCTGATGAGAGTCCGGAAACATGAGCACATAACCCCATAACCATAACCCCTAACCCCTAACCCTAACCCCTAACTCCCATCCTACACTCCCTACACCGGCTCCCTGTCTCACTGCGGACTGACTACAAAGTCCTACTACTCACCCATAAATGCATAAACGGACATGCACCTCCCTACCTACAAGAACTCATCACTCCCCAAACCTCCACCCGCACCCTCAGGTCTACAAACAGATCACTCCTTCGGGTCCCCAACACCGAGCTACACACCATGGGGGACCAGGTCCCCAACACCAAGCTACACACCATGGGGGACCGGGTCCCCAACACCAAGCTCCACACCATGGGGGACCGGGTCCCCAACACCAAGCTCCACACCATGGGGGACCGGGTCCCCAACACCAAGCTCCACACCATGGGGGACCGGGTCCCCAACACCAAGCTCCACACCATGGGGGACCGGGTCCCCAACACCAAGCTCCACACCATGGGGCACTGGCTCCCCCACACCAAGCTCCACACCATGGGGACCAGGTCCCCAATACCAAGCTCCACCATGGGGACTAGGTCCCCCACACCAAGCTCCACACCATGGGGACCAGGTTCCCAACACCAAGCTCCACCATGGGGACCGGGTCCAGTCTCCCTGACCACATGAGGGCAACACAGACACTGCACTCTTTAAGACTGGCCTAAAAACCTTTTTATTCAGGAAGGCGTTTTTTTACTTTGTGTTAAATCAGCTATTTCTTTTTTATTATAGTCTGTTTTAACTATGTTTTTAGCTATAGTCTGTTTTAACTATGTTTTTAGCTATAGTCTGTTTTAACTATGTTTTTAACTATGTACTATGTACTGGCTCTGTGGTACTCTGAGATTCTTTTTGAATGAAAAGTGTGTTACAAATAAAATGCATTATTATTATTATTTCTTTAGTTCTGATTAAGGGCTGCACGGTGGTGTAGTGGCTAGCACTGTCACCTCACAGCAAGAGGGGTCTGGGTTCGTCTCCCGGTCTGGGAGGTCCTTCTGTGTGGAGTTTGCATGTTCTCCCCGTGGCAGTGTGGGTTCCCTCCGGGTTCTCTGGCTTCCTCCCACAGTCCAAAGACATGCAGCTCAGGTTAATTGGACTCTAAATTCCCCGTAGGTGTGAACGTGGGTGTGAATGGTTGTGTGTCTCTATATGTCTGCCCTGCGATGAACTGGCGACCTGTCCAGGGTGAATCCTGCCTTCGCCCAATGTCAGCTGGGATCGGCTCCAGCGCCCCACAACCCTAAAAAGGATAAGCGGTTTGGATAATGGATGGATAGTTCTGATTAAAAAAAGAATACAAACTCATTAAATTCGAAGCCAATGTGGTAAAACGTTCCTTGTCTTTGATACCAAATCAAGGTTTTTGTGACATGTTGTATGAATTACTTTCAAAAGGTCCTTTTCAATAGTTCAGCTTCTTTAGTTAAATTTAAAGGTCGACTTCATAAGCGTTCTCTTTCTATGCTCTCTCCGAAGACACAAGACTCCATTGACTAAAGCAGTCATTTCACCAGGCCGAACACCGGTCCTCCTCGACTGTACCACTTTGGGATCCCGACTAGTATATTGGGGATTCCGACTCGTACATTGCTTTGCTTCCGTGCTGGTTCTCCTGTCTGCTTCTGCAAACTGGGAGCATAACCGCCATCCAAGTTACTGTCGGTAACACACTGACAGATATTGATAGATGCAAAGTTGAATTTGTGTGCTATGTAAATTAGACTGAATAGAAGGTTTTTGTTGTATTATACAAAATGCAACAACATTTGCATCATTACTGTATTACAGTAAACCTGCAGGTACAGTTGGTATACAAGCAAACCATTAGCTAGTGCTCAAAAGCTCCTCAGGGCACCTTTAATTCCACTCATTCACACTTCCACAGATAAATATTCCCTTCATTATCGTTATTTTGTTTGTTTGCAACCAAACAAAAGAGTTTTAAATACACACATGTACAAACAAATGTCTTCTCTTGACCATTTCTATAGTGCAATTGTTCTGAGACCTCCAATTTTTCTACCTCAGTGATCTCAAAACTTCATTTCTAAAAAATGGGGATGGCATGAGAATCATAAACCAATACAGTAGAAATCTGTGCTAACCTTCCAGTTCCCTTCCACCCACGTGATTGTTCCATTCATCTGGACTCGTTATTGTCCTAACAAGGTGGTCCTGGCTTCTTTAAGTCTTCCCAGTATTTCAACAACTCTTGTGAAGTCCCAAGAATGTAGGTGATGATCTTGGAGTATTCACAGCGATCATATCTTTGGTTATAGGCCTGGAACTGGGAGGGGTCTGGCGGAGACGCCGGTGCGAGTCCTAGCTTCTTCATGCACATTCCAATGTAAGCGTCCTCTATGTTAAAAGGCTTGATTGATTTTGAGACCTCCACAAATTTCTCTGGAAGGTCGTTGGAGAAGATGTACCCCATGCCCAGAGTGTAGGTGGGGTATTGGGGATCCGGGTACATGTCCTCAGGGACGTACCACTTGGAGTCCTTTGAACGGACGACCGGCCTGTTCCACATGAGCATCCCTGTCAGGTAGTTCACCTTGGGGATGCCCGGCTTCTGTAGCATGACCACTAAATTGTCGATGTTCAGGAACATGTCCGAGTCGATCTTCATGGCGTATGCGGCAGACGTGCAGCGAGTGGCCAGCCAGTCCATGATCACCATGGTTTTGATAGTCAGATTGAGGTACGTGTCCATGAAGTCACTCTGGATCAAGTCGTGGTGCTGGAGATTCTCCTGTCGGAGCTCCTCCTGGACATCAGCTCCTCCAGAGAGTCCCAGCAGGAACAAAGTAAGCACCACCTGGCCCTGAATCACGCTGTCTTTGGCCCACGTCTGCCGGATGGCGTCCCGTGTCGCCACGTTTTTTGGTGCCACTGGAACCATCAGGACCAGGAAAGGAGTCTCGGTCTTGCATACCTCTTGGTTATCCATGATAAAGTGGTAGTTGCGTGGGTAGGCCTGATGGAACTGAGCCCCTGTAGGAGGCACAGTCGGCGGTACAGTGGGGCGTTGGGTGGGGCGTTGGGTGGGGCGTTGGGTGGGGCGTTGGGTGGGGCGTTGGGTGGGGCGTTGGGTGGGGCGTTGGGTGGGGCGTTCTCTGGTTTCATACATTTCCGTTGGTTTGACTCTGTGTTTTTGATGGACACGATACGGAGGAGGTAGATGAACCCGACTGGTTTGGTTGAGAAACCTGTGGTAGTACTCGTGGAGGGGAAAGCTCTTCCACTGTGACAGAGAGCTGCTGGACAGGATGCAACACCAGACCAGGAACACCAGAACCAGCAGGAACAGGAACCAAGAGAACAAAGGCTTCTTCTGACGACACAGGCTCTCAGCAAGTTGTCTGAAAGGACAAGAAAGGTCAAAGTCAGAGCTGGTGGGAGACAGGAAGTAGAGTATCATGGATATACAGACAAACATCACTGGATTACTGGGATTCTAAAAGAAAACTTAAAAACATGAGGATTCTCAAGTTAAGGTCTGCAGTTGTTGTCTGTCGGTTTATGGACGATCATTGGGAAGATGATGCTCAGAAACTGATTCACACCGATAGTCACACTAACAATCCAGAGGGGAGGCTTTACCTCCGTGGGGACAACGTCTCATCCATCATGGCTGAAATGACCACTATTGCTGCTTTGCTCATGTAATGCAAGGCCCATATATCTCGTGAAAGTAAACACCGTCATGTCTGGGTTTATGACATCATCCGGAGGCTGTATTCACTAGTGAGCCTCAAGTGAACCCAAAATAAACAGATTTTGCTTTGATTTAATTGCAAGTATTTCCAGTAGAGAGATATTACGGAGCCTCTGTCCCTCTCCAGAGCCAGAGTTTGGTTTGTCCTCTCTGGGCTACTGTAGAAACATGGCGTCCAGCTCCGTATGTATATATAAACGGTTCATTCTAACATGACAATTCTTATTTTCAGGTGATTATACAGAAGAAAAAAAAAAATATATATATATATATATTCCATTTTTGCTCGTGGTTTTGCTTAAATGCAACACAGTTAACCTCTTATTTACATTTGCATCATAATCTTTCCAGTGGGTCTTAGAACATGAACACAAACCGATATGACATCTTCTGCACGTTTAAACGTGTTGACACATTAAAGTGTTAAAGGGTTAGTGTTAAATGTTAAATGTTAAAGAGTTAAATGTTAAATGTTGAATGTTAAAGAGTTAAATGTTAAACGTTAGAGTTAAATGATAAAGAGTTAAATGTTAAAGAGTTAAATGTTAAATGTTAAAGAGTTAAATGTTAAAGAGTTAAATGTTAAATGTTAAATGTTAAAGAGTTAAATGTTAAATGTTAAAGAGTTAAAGAGTAAAATGTTAAATGTTAAATGTTAAATGTTAACGAGTTAAAGAGTTAAATGTTCAATGTTAAAGAGTTAAATATTAAATGTTAACTGTTAAAGAGTTAAATGTTGAATGTTAAAGAGTTAAATATTAAATGTTAACTGTTAAAGAGGTAAATGTTAAAGAGTTAAATGTTAAATGTTAAATGTTAAAGAGTTAAATGTTAAAGAGTTAAATGTTAAATGTTAAATGTTAAATAGTTAAATGTTAAATGTTAAATGTTAAAGAGTTAAATGTTAAATGTTAAAGAGTTAAATGCTAAATGTTAAAGAGTTAAATGTTAAATGTTAAACCTTAAACCTCGGGGGCCTCCTGGAGCTCCATGGGACCAGACAGCATGGTGGGACATGACACAAGTTCAAGTCAACTTAAATAGAGCGCCGCGCGAGGAAAGGTGCGCTGGATTTATGGCACAGGGCGCGCGTGTGACATGTGAGAGAGTTCATTCAACAAGTCAACATAAAGAATCAGCATGAAGAGGCTGACATCAGATGATTCAGATTTAATATCTGAGTCTTTCTGTTTCATGAGAACAACCTGTAATACAGCATTTGTTTCCACGGACACGCGTTCATAATTCTGCAAATGTATAAATATTGCAATCCTTCATCGGTGACCTGAGGTTCATGTCCCCTGGTCGTCCTCCAGACAGAAGGGACATTTCATCCAATACAAATCCTTCAGCTGGCCACTTGAAGGAGCCAGTGGGCCACAAACAGAACCAAGTCGCTCAGATGGAGGACGTGAAGTCGGCCGTGAATGCAAACAGTCTGAACAGGAACCGACCTCCTTATTTGTTCATCTCTCAGCAGACAAAGAGACTTTGACCTTTTGAGGTGATGCACGCCTTCCACCCTACTTACAGATACAACACAGGACTTTGACTCAGAACACCGTCATTAGGTTTAAACCCCAAACCGAGACTTGGTCTGAAACCCAACCAGCTGGTTTGGTTGCTCCAACAGGTTCTGAGGTTCAACTGGTCCAAACCACCGGTGTTGGACGAGTCGGAGACGGCACAGTAGCGTCTTTTCAAAATAAACCTCTGGCTTCACAGGTCATTGGGTTTAGGCAACAAACCGGGTTTAGTTTCACTCGGGACATGAACAGCGGCCTCCCGGGTCACAGTCCTGTGTTTGTCTGACCGTCTCTCGCTCTGCCGGTCTACAGGAGGAGGTTACGCTGCGTCGGTATCAGAACGTTGCACTGATCATTCATGTTGCCGGACAGTCGCTTTATTAAGTTATGTTTCATCAAATGAGACATGCAGCACCAGAGCTAACGGAGAACCAGCGGAGGTTCCCTTCAGTTACATGATGATGCGTTCAGGCTCTGCTCAGTGAACATGAGTACTGGCTGAAGGTAAATGATAACGTTCTCATGTGCTTCAGGCTCTGCTCAGTGAACATGAGTACTCTGAGGTAATAACGTTCTCAGTGCCTTCAGGCTCTGCTCAGTGAACATGAGTACTGGCTGAAGGTAAATGACGTTCTCAGTGCTTCAGGCTCTGCTCAGTGAACATGAGTACTGGCTGAAGGTAAATAACGTTCTCATGATGCTTCAGGCTCTGCTCAGTGAACATGAGTACTGGCTGAAGGTAAATAACGTTCTCATGGTGCCTTCAGGCTCTGCTCAGTGAACATGAGTACTGGCTGAAGGTAAATGATAACGTTCTCATGGTGCCTTCAGGCTCTGCTCAGTGAACATGAGTACTAGCTGAAGGTAAATGATAACGTTCTCATGGTGCGTTCAATGTAATCTAGTAAAATGTAGTGTTGGTGATGAACTAGAATAAATCAGATGTTTTGACATGAATATAAAATAGATATTCGAGATGAATTATGATGTTTACCTTCCTAACAGCTCTCAGTCGTTATCAGACTTCATCAACACCAAGAATGGAGAGATGTGTTTTAATCCATCAAAATAATAAGTTTTATTTTATTTGAATTGTGTGTTTTAATGGAAATACAACATTTATAATTTAGATGGTTTACTGACTTTATGGTGGTTTGCTACAACAAAAGAAAACAAAATGATCCGATATGGATCATCAATAATCTGCAACTATATCATGTTGAGTATGAGTCATACTTTGTGATGTTAAACACAGATACGAGTACTTGAATGAAAACCATAAAGTCCACTTCCCTGTAATGAACTGAGGGAAGTAAAGAACAGACAAACAGAGAGAGAGAGACAGGCAGGCAGACAGACAGAGAGACAGAGAGAGAGAGAGAGACAGACAGAGAGAGAGAGAGAGAGAGACAGACAGACAGAGAGACAGACAGACAGACAGAGAGACAGACAGACAGACAGACAGACAGACAGGCTTGAGACATAATGACTCAGGTGGAGACCCTGAGACAGGATGCTCTCCACATAGCTCGGTGGGCGCCTCGTGCGTAAAATACGCGCCGGATGAAACGTGATTTTAAACCCAAATCCTCCTCCTGGTTGGGATGAAGCTGAACACCAGCCTGTCTGTCTCTCTCTGAGTCTGTCTGTCTCTCTCTGAGTCTGTCTGTCTCTCTCTGAGTCTGTCTGCTGAAGGGGACGCGGAAATGACTCCGACCTGATGGACCGACGTGATCCGCGTCGGTCCATCAGGTGAAGGGTCTCCTTCAGAGGACAGGGGACAGGACGGTCCCCTGTCCTCTGAAGGAGACCAGACTACAGGTCGGAGGATCACCTCACCTTTTCAGCCGGTTCCCACCTGAGTCGCCCCCTCGGTCCTCCATGAGAGCCGCGACCTGCCCTCCGTAGTCCGGAACAACGAGCCAAAGACTTCCAGCCAAGAGGAGGAGGAGGAGGAGGAGGAGGAGGAGGAGGAAGAAGAAGAGGAGGAGGAGGAGGAGGAGGAGGAGGAGGAGGAGGAGGAGGAGGAGGAGGAGGAGGAGGAGGAAGAAGAAGAGGAGGAGGAGGAGGAGGAAGAAGGTTGTGTCACATCACCTTCTGTCGACTATTTGTTTTGTGAAGGAAACGGTTCACCTGCCTTTACGCAGGCGCGCGCACAGGGAGACCATGACGGGCACGAGTGTTTTGGAAACTTCCCCCAACTTGAAACCAGCTCGTGTGTGTGTGTGTGTGTGTGTGTGTGTGTGTGTGTGTGTGTGTGTGTGTGTGTGTGTGTGTGTGTGTGATGTGATGTGAGTGACTACAGCATCACCTTCATGAAGCAGCTTTAAGAACCAGCTCCTCTATTGACTCAGTGCCTGAGGATTTCCACGGAAATCAGGCAAGACGTTTCTTCTGAAATCAACACAAGGAATCAAACAAACCGTCGTCATGGCTCAAAGCCTCGTGAGGACAAGAGGAAGGGTTCTTGTCCCCAGTGGAGAATATTACCCGATAATATTCTCAATAGGCTTCAAACTCTTTAAACTGGAATCACTTTAATACTCTTTAAAAAGGTATTCATGAATCATGAGGTCCCCTCTGTAAATACAAGATCAATAATAATAAATAGTGGGAGTCTGTTCTTAACATGACGGAGAGCTCGAGGTTTGATCGTCACTCATGTTCCGATGATTCACTTCTTTTATCAGGACGTCGTCTAGTTCCTGCTCCACGAGCTGAACTGAATATGAAGCTACAGTCAGTTAGCTTAGCATAAAGACTAGAAACCAGGCAGCAACCTCCGCTTCTTTAAAATGAAGTCAAAGCTTCATGTGTTAAAGCTGCATTCTCTCTCCTGACCACCAGGGGGCGACTCCTCTGGTTGTATAGAAGTCAAAGCTTCATGTGTTAAAGCTGCATTCTCTCTCCTGACCACCGGGGGCGACTCCTCTGGTTGTATAGAAGTCAAAGCTTCATGTGTTAAAGCTGCATTCTCTCTCCTGACCACCAGGGGGCGACTCCTCTGGTTGTATAGAAGTCAAAGCTTCATGTGTTAAAGCTGCATTCTCTCTCCTGACCACCAGGGGGCGACTCCTCTGGTTGTATAGAAGTCTATAGAAAATGACTCTACTTCTCTCTTGATTTTTTGGGTTAGCCTTTGTGCTAACGTTACTGGGTTAGCCTTTGTGCTAATGTTACTGGGTTAGCCTTTGTGCTAACGTTACTGGGTTAGCCTTTATAATAACGTTACTGGGTTAGCCTTTTTGCTAACGTTACTGGGTTAGCCTTTGTGCTAGCGTTAGCCAAGTCTGTAACCAGTACGACCATAAACCACACAAAGTCTTCCTCCTCCAAAAGAGGAAGACTTTGATTGTTATGTTGTTGTTTCTGTTAAATCACTGGGAAAATGGAGCAGAAAGATTCTTTGACATATTTCTTTCAAAGACGAAGAATTCAAATCCTTGCTGATGACGTCTGGTTGTGTCTTGGTGAGCCTCGAGACGGACGAAAAGACAACGAGTGTAACGTAGAGATATGCTCATAGACTTAGTCGGGATTATGACAATCTGTAAACTAATGTTTCATATTCATACACTACTTTATTACCTTCATACAAACATGTAAAGAAAGAAGTCAAGTATTAAATGTGTTATTCAGAAACAAAGGTTGAATATCCTGTAAAATATTTGTGGGAATGACGTGCGTGAGCTAGGATGGCTAGCAGGTTGACAAAGTTGTACATTATATATTATATTATTATTTTATTATTTGTCAAACACCTAAAGGGACAGTGCGTAACCTTTAGGGGGTTTATTGTCAGATATTGAACCGGTATTAAACGGTGCTCAATAATTAAAGATCGTAGTCCCGACGTTACTGGAGCTTTTTATTTGTACTTTTTAATGTTTTGTTGAGTCGGTGTGTCAGACTAAAGGACACAGAGACAGAGAGACACAGAGACAGAGAGAGACAGACACACCAGGTAACGTTAGTGATGTCGTCACCAGGTAACGTAGTGATGTCGTCACCAGGTAACGTAGTGATGTCGTCACCAGGTAACGTAGTGATGTCGTCACCAGGTAACGTAGTGATGTCGTCACCAGGTAACGTTAGTGATGTCGTCACCAGGTAACGTTAGTGATGTCGCCACCAGGTAACGTAGTGATGTCGTCACCAGGTAACGTTAGTGATGTCGTCACCAGGTAACGTTAGTGATGTCGTCACCAGGTAACGTTAGTGATGTCGTCACCAGGTAACGTTAGTGATGTCGTCACCAGGTAACGTAGTGATGTCGTCACCAGGTAACGAAGTGATGTCATACAGAGTCTGATCACATGAGGATCATCATGAGCTCAGAATAGAGTTTAAAGGTTTTATTATTATTATTATTATTTATTGTGTTGCTGCTCAAGAAAGAATATATATATCAAAAGGATCCGGTCAGAGTGTTGATGTCCTCGTCTCTACAGAACCCTGAAGATCTTATTTAAAGTCATATTCATGTAAAGGAAGAGTTCTGTGTCCTGCTCACAGCAGGAATGTGAATCCATCTTTTATCACTTATTCACATTATTTAGAGATTATTTTTATTTTCCTTCTTCATCGGAGTGAAAGAGTTCCACAGGCAAATAAAATAAAACACAATAACAAACAACACGAGGGAGAAACGCTGTTTTTTTAATTATTGTTCATGTTTATTGACGTGGAGTCATCGTCGTCGACGCCGTGACCTCAGAGAGGTCACGGGCAAGTTATTCAATCATTTCTAAAATGCAATGAAAAGTACATTTATACACGTTACATCTGTGTGGATACGTTTCATATACTGTGTGATATAGTTCAGATGAAACAAAAGGATCCAGCGATCCGTCAGCGTCAGGGTCGTCAAACACTCCGGCCTCTGAAACGCTTCTCTGTAGAGTAATGTGTACTCATAGTTTCCCAGCATGCCATCTGTCTGCTGAGCGTTGGGCTCGTCTTAAAGGCCGATCCGGGTCCGGATCGCTGTCGATGATTAATAGAAAAATAAAACGTGCTCGGCAGACTGCGGGCGAGTCGACCGTAAACCTTCAGCACACGTTATGTCTTTGTTCTTGTGAATGGTCACATGGTCACGGGGTCACAGGGTCACAGGGTCACGTGGTCTCGTGGTCACGGGGTCACGTGGTCACGGGGTCACGGGGTCTCGTGGCCCCGGGGCTCGTGGCCCCGGGGGGTCATGGTTTCGTTGAGTTCATCTCACATGTTCTTGATGACGAACGTCTCAGATGTCAAATCCACAGAAACCTTCTTTAAAATACATTTTCTAACCAGATCCCCACTCTATGGGCTGTGGATTGATTTATACATGAAGCTTTGCCTGAAGGAGACAATAAAGATGGAGGTCACATTATTCATTAGTAATGAAGTCAGCAACACGTTGTCATTAACGTTGCATTGCTGTTTCTCGTTGCTCCCCATAATCCTGCTCTCCATCTCTCCTCGTGAGCTCAGCAGGTGGAGGTTGTCAGACGTAAACACAGACGAGTGAATCTGAGGTCGAGTTTCACATGAATATTAAACTCCACCCAAACCGCACATATCGGATCACAGACGTGGTTCTCCAGGTGTCTCCCTCCAAAGACACATCTCTGGTCTCCTGGGGACCACGAATGCACCACGTCATCCGAATGACCAGAAGGGTCAGAGAGAACCGTTTGTCAGCGATGATGTCGCAACAGTAACGTTATGGAGCTCCCACAGAGATCTCTGGTGAAATCTGATCTGCGTGGCCAGGGTCACGAAGACAAACTGGTTTTATTTGCAGTTTCTCGTTCTTTTGTTCTTTAGTTCTTTTGTTCTTTTGTTAACACAGAAACGTTTTCATTTCGTCTGCTGTTGTTTTCTGAGCTTTTTTATGGCTCTACAGGTGACAGCGACCTTTGATCCCACACACAAACACACACACACACACACAAACACACACACACACACACACACACACACACACACACACACACACACACACACACACACACACACACACACACACACCCTAGCTGACGACAGCTGGTTTGAGGAGGAGTGCCGTCGGGGGGACAACCAGCCAGGACAGAGGGTTACCTCGTCTGAGCCCCGCCCCCGGAGACAGGTTCAGCACCCCCCCCTCCACTCCTTCCTCCTCCTCCTCCTCCTCCTCTTCCTCCTCGGGGCCCATCCTCCTCCCCGGCCCCCATCCCAGAGCTCCCAGAGCTCCCAGAGCTCCCAGAGCTCCCAGCCCCAATACGGACGCGGCCGAGAGTCCAAAGTGTAAGAGAGGGGCGTCCGACAGGCCGAGCGGTCCCGCGGGGCCCCCCCCCGCCACGGAGAAGAGCGGCGCCCCCCGGTGGCAGAAAGCAGAGAGAGGCCCCCCGAGGAGCGCGGCGGCGGCCCCAGGGAGGATGAGGTGGGCCCCGCACACGGCATGCAGATCAGAGGCTCTCGGGGGCCCCGGGAGCCTCGGGAGCCTCGGGGGCCCCGGCTGGGGGACGAAGTGTCCGTGGGCCTTGATGTGCTTGCGCAGCGAGCTGGGGTCCGTGTAGCGCTTCAGGCAGCCGCTCATCCTGCAGCCATACGGCTTCTCCACGTAGTGCGTACGCGTGTGCTTGAAGCGGTCGCTGGAGTTGGAGTAACGTTTGCTGCAGCCGTCGTAGGGACAGACGTAGGGTTTCTCTCCTGAAGGAGAGAGGAGAGAGGAGAGAGGAGAGAGGAGGGAGGAGGGAGGAGAGAGTTATTAATAACCTCATCACAGTGGGAACACACAGGTGGAAGTAATGTCACGTTTTATGTTGAGATAAAACATTTTGAATTCACGATGTGGCCTGAGGCTCTCAGTGGAGAATCATCTGCACGTCATTCTGTTTTTAGCTTAAACATTTAACGTCTATATTATTATTATCTATATTCTCTGATTCCTGAAGATTTATCCCGTCTTTGCTTTTCAAGAACTTTAAAGAGATGAGTCAGGTGTTTGGTCTCAGTCTTCATTAAAAAGAGAAATATGTGAACCTGGCGGTGATCGGGAGGAACGGCTTGCCCTCTGAACCCGACTGGTGTCTCCTGTTGGACTTCTGTAAACACGGTTTGTCCATAACGAACACCATGTTGGACATAAGGTGGCTCATCAGTGGACCTGGTACCAGAACACCTAAGGCTCATCAGTGGACCTGGTACCAGAACACCTGAGGCCGGAGATCAATGATCGACTTTGTAGTCGTATCATCTGATCTCCGTATGTCTTGGACACTCGGGTGAAGAGAGGAGCAGAGGATCACCTGATCACCACCTGGTGGTGAGGTGGATCAGATGGAGTGTAGTGAGGGTGAACTGGGAACGTCTGGAGGAGGATCCTGTCCGGGAGGTCTTCAACTCCCACCTCCAGAAGAACTTCTCACACATCCAGAGGGAGGCTGGGGACATGGAATCCCAGTGGACCATGTTCAAAGACTCTACTGTGGACGCGGCCGCTAGGAGCTGAGGTCAGAAGGTCACCGGTGCCTGTCGTGGCGGTAACCCGAGAACCCGGTGGTGGACACCGGGGGTGAGGGAAGTCGTCAAGCTGAAGAAGGAGGCCTTTGGGGCCTGGTTGGCTCAGGGGTCTCCTGAAACAGCTGCGGTGGTCACAGATGCTAAAACTCGGTTATGGGAGGAGTTCGGGGAGGCCTCAAGGAGGGAGCCATGGAGAAGGACTTTTGGTTGGCCTCAAGGAGGTTCTGGCAAACCATCCGACGGCTCAGGAAGGGAAAGCAGGGCCGACCCCAGGCTGTTCTCAGGGTGGGGGGGGCTGCTGACCCGGACGGGGGACATCGTCGGGCGGTGGAAAGAGCACTTTGAGGAACTCCTGAAGACTTGGGGAGAGGCCATATCCCTGGCAGAGGCCACTAAGGTAGTCAAACAGCTCCTTGGTGGCAAGGCGCCGGGGGGGATGAGATCCGCCCTGAGATGCGGAAGGCGCTGGACGTTGTTGGGCTGTCTTGGCTGACACGCCTCTTCAATGTCTCATGGGGGTCGGGAACAGAGCCCATGGACTGGCAGACCGGGGTGGTGGTTCCTATTTTCAAAAAGGGGGACCGGAGCGTGTGCTCTCTATCGGGGTATCACACTACTCATCCTCTCTATCGGGGTATCACACTCCTCAGCCTCTCTATCGGGGTATCACACTCCTCAGCCTCTCTATCGGGGTATCACACTCCTCAGCCTCTCTATCGGGGTATCTCACTACTCAGCCTCTCTATCGGGGTATCTCACTACTCAGCCTCTTTATCGGGGTATCTCACTACTCAGCCTCTTTATCGGGGTATCTCACTACTCATCCTCCTGAGGAAAGCTTATGCAGAGTGCTGGAAAGGAGCTCCGACCGATTGTCGAACCTCAGATTCAAGAGGAGCAGTGCGGATTCCGTCCCGGTCGTGGAGCAGAGGACCAGCTCTTTACCCTCGCAGACTGCTGGAGGGGTCCTGGAGTTGCCCAACCAGTCTACATGTGTTTTGTGGACATGGAGAAGGCTTTCGACCGGGTCCCTCTGGGGTTTTGTGGGGGGTGCTGCGGGAGTATGGGGTGCCGGACCCGTTACAACGGGCCATCCGGTCTCTGTACGACTGCAGTAGGAGCTGTGTTCGTATTCTCGGCAATAAGTCAGACGCGTTTCCTCTGTAGGGCTCAGCCTTAGAGATAGGGTAAGGAGATGAGGTTCCTCTGTAGGGCTCAGCCTTAGAGATAGGGTAAGGAGATGAGGTTCCTCTGTAGGGCTCAGCCTTAGAGATAGGGTAAGGAGATGAGGTTCCTCTGTAGGGCTCAGCCTTAGAGATAGGGTAAGGAGATGAGTTTCCTCTGTAGGGCTCAGCCTTAGAGATAGGATAAGGAGATGAGTTTCCTCCGTAGGGCTCAGCCTTAGAGATAGGGTAAGGAGATGAGTTTCCTCTGTAGGGCTCAGCCTTAGAGATAGGGTAAGGAGATGAGTTTCCTCTGTAGGGCTCAGCCTTAGAGATAGGGTAAGGAGATGAGTTTCCTCTGTAGGGCTCAGCCTTAGAGATCGGGTAAGGAGATGAGTTTCCTCTGTAGGGCTCAGCCTTAGAGATAGGGTAAGGAGATGAGTTTCCTCTGTAGGGCTCAGCCTTAGAGATAGGGTAAGGAGATGAGTTTCCTCTGTAGGGTGGTCGGGCTCAGCCTTAGAGATAGGGTAAGGAGATGAGTTTCCTCTGTAGGGCTCAGCCTTAGAGATAGGGTAAGGAGATGAGTTTCCTCTGTAGGGCTCAGCCTTAGAGATAGGGTAAGGAGATGAGTTTCCTCTGTAGGGCTCAGCCTTAGAGATAGGGTAAGGAGATGAGTTTCCTCTGTAGGGCTCAGCCTTAGAGATAGGGTAAGGAGATGAGTTTCCTCCGTAGGGCTCAGCCTTAGAGATAGGGTAAGGAGATGAGTTTCCTCTGTAGGGCTCAGCCTTAGAGATAGGGTAAGGAGATGAGTTTCCTCTGTAGGGCTCAGCCTTAGAGATAGAGTAAGGAGCTCGGACATCAGGAGGGAACTTGGAGTTGAGGCGCTACTCCTTCGTGTCTAAAGGAGTCAGCTGAGGTGGTTCGGGCATCTGATCAGGATGCCTCCTGGTTTCCTCCCGTTAGAGGTTTTCCAGGCACGCCCAACTGGTAGGAGGCCCCGGGGAAGACCCAGGACACGCTGGAGGGATTATATCTCCAGCTGGCCTGGGAACGCCTCGGGATCCCAGAACGAGCTGGAACGTGTTGCGGGTGAGAGGGAAGCCTGGATCGGCCTGCTGCCACCGGGACCCGACCCCGGATAAGAGGATGAAAATTGATGGATGGATGGATTATTATTATCTATATTCTCTGATTCCTGAAGATTTATCCCGTCTTTGCTTTTCATGAACTTTAAAGAGGAGAGTCAGGTGTTTGGTCTCACTCTTCAATAAAAAGAGAAATATGTATTTTTTAAATGCTCTAAATCAGTCCAGCTTTAAGTGGCTTTCATGGGTCGGGCTCTAAAAGACTTCCCAGAATGCAACTGGGAATAATATCTTTGTTTGCACCTCCCGACATCTTTCAAACTCTTTGTCCTGTAACTTTGTACTTCATGAGTCGCTCATTTCCTCTGACCTGGAGACCCTTTCTCCTCGTGCGCCTCTGAACGATAGAACCACAGACCAGAACCAGAACCAGAACCAGACAGGTGCCGCTCCACCGGCGTCACGGGGAGAAACAGCAGGTAACAAGGTTCTAAACCTCTTTTTCAGGAACTGACAAAGCAAACAAAAGCGGCGACGCGAGGGCATGACACGTGAGCCGGTCACCGCGGTAACGTGATGTGAGGGCATGACACGTGAGCCGGTCACCGCGGTAACGTGATGTGAGGGCGTGACACGTGAGCCGGTCACCACGGTAACGTTTCATGAGGCCTCCTAAACGGTGCTGGATTAATAATCATCTCACAGCGTAACGTCTGTTTGCTCAACGCGGAGAGAGCTCCGGATCTGGTTGTGAATCATCTCTGGTGACAGAGCTCTTTGTCTCCACATGACATTGCTCATCGAGGGATGTTGTGTCGTTAACACTCGATACCAGGAAACAGGCGTCGGCCTAATTTCTGTCACAAAGTCAACAATCACGCCGTGAGGAGGAAAAAGCTCCAACATCGCTCTGCTGATTGCGCAACGTTTCCTCGTTCGCTTCATTTGAGACCAAAGTGCACTTCTTGAGTTTCAAGCCTTTACCAACAAACGTTACGCAACATTTCTGCTCGTTACATGAATACAGTCTTTTCAAAATATGATGAAATACTTAGTTATGTTTAATAAAGATGATGAAATACTTAGCTAGGTCTAATAAAGATGATGAAATACTTAGCTAGGTTTAATAAAAGACATATTTGGTTTCTCTCTCTAGTTTTAAGGAGAGACCAGACTTTATCAAGTCATGCTCAAAGTAGCATAACTTGCCTTCTGGCTCGAGTTTGTTTTTTAAAAACAGAGATGATAACGAAGTCGTACAAAAACAGCTTCCACTCTGTGTCCTCGTCTTCCTTCAAGGACAACAATGATTCCTGTGTCCTACTTTCGAAGCCAAAGGCTTCCACTCTCACACCTTAAAGTTGCAGTTTGAATAAATAACAAAATCGTAAATAAACAACCTTCTATTGTTCATGTCGAAACAGGTCAGATGCGTTTTCACCAGGAAACTCACGACTGACTGACTGTCCCTCACTGTTTCAAGATAAGATCAATGAGTAATAACTCTTAAGGATAAGGAATAATCCTCTAGTCGTTCCACTGCGGGGACATTTGCAGCAGTTTAGTGGACGGTGTGAACCAGAGACATGGGGGAAGAAACAAGATCAAAACAAATCCAATAAATACATAATCACAGAGTACGGGTGTGATAAATATGGAAAAAGAACAAAAACTAAAATATGATATAGTCCGACTGAATGGTTGCTAATATTGCACATGAATGCACAATAATATTCTCGTGGGCATCCCAGGACACAGCCGGCCTTCTTTACCAGTCTGTTCCGGCTCTTCCTGCCGGCAGTCGAGAAGCCACCATAAAAGACGGCTGATGCCACAGAGTCCAAAACACCTGAGTCTCCTGAGTGGATGCTCTGCTATGTCCCTCTTTGTATAGTTTGCGGACGGAGGTTTTGAAGCCTCCAGTTCGTCGCCATCTTGTTTTTTTGCAACCGGTGAACAGGAAGTGAGACCTGTCAATCACCCTGTAGCCCCGCCCTAAAGCATCCCCTGCTTTATGGTCTGTTTGACTCTAATGGACCATAATTTACTAAATGAACATCATGCTGTATTGAAGAAGACTTGAAACTAGAGATTGAGACATAAACTCATGTTTACAATGTTTACTGAGGGAATCAAGAGAGAAGTAGAGTCATTTTCTATAGACTTCTATACAACCAGAGGAGTCGCCCCCTGGTGGTCAGGAGAGAGAATGCAGCTTTAACACATGAAGCTTTGACTTCTATACAACCAGAGGAGTCGCCCCCTGGTGGTCAGGAGAGAGAATGCAGCTTTAACACATGAAGCTTTGACTTCTATACAACCAGAGGAGTCGCCCCCTGGTGGTCAGGAGAGAATGCAGCTTTAACACATGAAGCTTTGACTTCTATACAACCAGAGGAGTCGCCCCCTGGTGGTCAGGAGAGAGAATGCAGCTTTAACACATGAACTCACCACTGGTCATTCTGCGGGGTTCTTAAAACCAAATGTAGTAAAAGTGCTGATAAAAGCTGCAGAAAGCTGATAAGCAGTGAAGAAGGGAAGTGACCCCGGCAGCACCGGAGGGACTGGAACACAACCACGTCGGCTGAAGGATAATAAACTTTTTGTATTGTGACCGTGTCGTGAACTCAGAGGTAGGAAAACGACACGTCACAATACAAAAAGTTTATTTGTATAGAAACCTTCAATGAAAAGACTTTCCACAAAGATATCAGGGTGGAGAGCGATGTATCGGGTGGCTCCTGTGTAAGGATCCATATCTGTGTGATAAACTGTGATTCAGATAATACCAAATAATAATAATAATAATAATAATAATAATAATAACTTTCTTTAATAACTCTATCTTCAGCCTTTATAAAAATAAAACAAGCTGCCTGCCGTGTGCAGAGAGCACACACCTTAAACACACAACACCAGTTCAATCGGACATTTAGATATTTTCTAATCAGCAATCCGACCAATCAGAAGCTCTGAAATCATCATGTTTCTCTGGCGATCGCAGGATGAGGATAAGCAGATCGATTCATCCGGCCTGAAGGGAACTGAGGGGCTACCTACCTGTCTACCTGTCTACCCGTCTACCTACCTGTCTACCTGTCTACCCGTCTACCTACCTGTCTACCTGTCTACCCGTCTACCTACCTGTCTACCTACCTGTCTACCTGTCTACCTACCTGTCTACCTGTCTACCTGTCTACCCGTCTACCTACCTGTCTACCTGTCTACCTACCTGTCTACCTGTCTACCTACCTGTCTACCTGTCTACCCGTCTACCTACCTGTCTACCTGTCTACCCGTCTACCTACCTGTCTACCCGTCTACCTACCCGTCTACCTGTCTACCTGTCTACCTGACCGTCTACCTACCTGTTACCTGTCTACCTACCTGTCTACCTACCTGTCTACCCGTCTACCTACCTGTCTACCTACCTGTCTACCTGTCTACCTGTCTACCTACCTGTCTACCTGTCTACCCACCTGTCTACCTGTCTACCTACCTGTCTGCCTGTCTACTCGGTCTACCTACCTGTCTGCCCATCTACCTACCTGTCTACCTGTCTACCAGTCTCACCTACCTGTCTACCTGTCTACCTACCTGTCTACCTGTCTACCCCACCTACCTGTCTACCTGTCTACCTACCTGTCTACCTGTCTACCTGTTTACCACTACCTGTCTACCTGTCTACCTACTGACCTGTCTACCTGTCTACCTGTCTACCCTACCTGTCTACCTCGTCTACCTACCTGTCTACCTGTCTACCACTTACCTGTCTACCTCTACCTGTCTACCACTGACCTGTCTACCTGTCTACCTGTCTACCTGACCTGTCTACCTGTCTACCTACCTGTCTACCTGTTACCTGTCTACACTGACCTGTCTACCTGTCTACACTACCTGACCTGTCCACCTGTCTACCTGTCTACCATGACCTGTCTACCTGTCTACCTGTCTACCTACCTGTCTACCTGTTCACCCGCCCACCTACCTGTCTACCTGTCTACCTACCTACCTCCTGTCTACCCGGCTACCTACCTGTCTACCTGTCTACCTCCTGTCTACCTACCTGTCTACCTGTCTACCGTCACCTACCTGTCTACCTGTCTACCTACCTGTCTACCGTTCTACCTGTCTACCTGTCTACCCGTCTACCTACCTGTCTACCTACCTGTCTACCTGTCTACCTACCTGTCTACCTGTCTACCTGTCTACCCGTCTACCTACCTGTCTACCTGTCTACCTACCTGTCTACCTGTCTACCTACCTGTCTACCTGTCTACCCGTCTACCTACCTGTCTACCTGTCTACCCGTCTACCTACCTGTCTACCCGTCTACCTACCCGTCTACCTGTCTACCTACCTCCCTCCCTCCCTGCCTTTACCCTCTCCCTCCCTCCCTCCCTTCCTCCCTTCCTCCCTTCCTTTACTCCCTCCCTCCCTGCCTTTACCCTCTCCCTCCCTCCCTCCCTTCCTCCCTTCCTCCCTTCCTTTACTCCCTCCTTCCCTGCCTTTACCCTCTCCCTCCCTCCCTTCCTCCCTTCCTTTACTCCCTCCCTCCCTCCCTCCCTTTACCCCCTCCTCCCTCCCTTCCTCCCTCCCTCCCTCTTCCTCCCTGCCTTTACCCTCTCACTCCCTCCCTCCCTTCCTCCCTGCCTTTACCCTCTCACTCCCTCCCTCCCTCCCTCCCTTCCTCCCTTCCTTTACTCCCTCCCTCCTTCCCTCCCTCCCTGCCTTTACCCTCTCACTCCCTCCCTCCCTCCCTCCCTTCCTCCCTTCCTTTACTCCCTCCCTCCCTCCTTTCCTTTACTCCCTCCCTCCCTCCCTCCCTCCCTGCCTTTGCCCTCTCTCTCCCTCCCTCCCTCCCTTCTTTTACTCCCTCCCTCCCTCCCTCCCTGCCTTTACCCTCTCCCTCCCTCCCTTTACTCCCTTCCTCCCTCCCTGCCTTTACCCTCTCCCTCCTTCCTTCCTTCCCTCCTTCCTTCCCTCCCTCCCTCCCTCCCTCCCTCCCTTAGTTAATGATCAACCCAGTGGAGACTCACCTGTGTGAGAGCGGGTGTGTATCTTCAGGTTCTCCAGCCGTGAGAAGCTCTTGCTGCAGGTGGGACAGTGGTGCGGCTTCTCGTTGGTGTGTGTGCGGATATGAATCAGCATTTTATACCTGAAACATCGAACACATTCTGTTGACGTGTGAAGAGTTAATGATCTGAAGACGTGAAGGCCTTTATAATGCTGCTGGAACCGGAGCCCACCAGGGTGAGGGAGCCAGGAGTCAGGAGGCTAGGACTGTTGCTCCGGTCCACTTTAAAGCATCATTTACATGAAATAACACAAAGAACACAGCGGAGAACTTTATTTATTAATCCCAATATTTACAGCAGCTCAACGGTCAAAGAAGCAACGAGGAAGAGGGATTGAGATAAATAAAAATGAGGTAGATAAAAAACAAACTAGACATAAATTAAAATTAAAATGAAATAAGCTATAGCAATGTGAATATATATATATATTGTTTGTGTCGTCTGAACTGGTTCTTGGCGACGTAGTTTGCAGTTTTGTTTTGCAAAGATTTTTTCTTTCACTTTGTTTGACTTTTTGCTGTCTTTGAAAAATAATTTCATTTGCAAATGTGACTCGTGCAACAAGTCAGACGTTTGCATCTGTTTCTTGGTTTATGTAAAACTCTCTTGTAAACAAAGGGATTGTTGGACCATTATATGGAAGCCAATAGGGGACTTTATTAAAATGATAATTCCACAATAGCATTTTCATTTTCCACGTCTTATTTGAGTAAAAAAAAAAGAAGCAAATTTAATAATCCAATTTGTATTCTAATATGGTAATAAAACACAAAATGTGGAAATAGAAATTGGATTATAATATTTCAATTTTTACTCAAATAATTTAATATTTTTTATTTTTTTGTCATTATTATTATTATTATTATTATTATTATTATTATTATTATTATTATTATTGCACAACACGTAATTTCCAGACATAATTTTAAGTGCTGGACATTTTCCCTTGTTTATCTTTGATGAACAAATAAACAAATATAAATACAAAATAATGAATTACCAATTACTGCTCCTGTAATTCTTATTTACAGTCCTTTTTCTCTTTTTTTTAACAATTCTGCAAACTCCAACTTGAAAAATCAAAGTGAGCGTGATGCTGAGGAAGCTCCTCCCCCTCAGCAGGACACCTGCATCCGGTGACGTCATACCTGGCATTGAAGCCCCTCCCGTTGCGAGCGCAGCCCTCCCACCGGCAGCAGTACCCAGAATCCTTCTCGGGCTTCACGTGGAGGTCGTTGATGTGGTCCACCAGGTCCTGCAGCGCGGCGAACAGCAGGGGGCACTAGAGGACAGACTTACAGTCACATTCATTTTCACTGAAATGGTGACACTCAACTAATGGATTGAGTTTTATTTAGCTTTCATCAAATCTTAATGAATATAATAAAAAATTAGGTTTCAATCACGTCAAGTACGAGTGCACTGACCTGTTAGGATTCATTATTCCCCGACTGCTTTAAAATATCTTAAAACATTTTAAGAGAAACACTTCTCTTGCTGACTTCTGCCGTACTAACAACTTAATTAAACTTTTCTAATAATAATAATATTTAAACGTTTAGTCTTTAAAATCTCAGAATAAACTGTAAAATCTCTTTTATAAAATCCTCGAAAGATTAAATTATTAGAAGCAAATCTTCACATTTTATATTCAATAATACACAAATGTTTGTTTTGATTTCATGAAGTCATGTGACCGTGGTGGAGTTCCTCTATAGGCTAACGTGAAGTCATGTGACCGTGGTGGAGTTCCTCTATAGACTAACGTGAAGTCATGTGACCGTGGTGGAGTTCCTCTATAGACTAACGTGAAGTCATGTGACCGTGGTGGAGTTCCTCTATAGACTAACGTGAAGTCATGTGACCGTGGTGGAGTTCCTCTATAGACTAACATGAAGTCATGTGACCGTGGTGGAGTTCCTCTATAGACTAACATGAAGTCATGTGACCGTGGTGGAGTTCCTCTATAGCTAACGTGAAGTCATGTGACCGTGGTGGAGTTCCTCTATAGGCTAACGTGAAGTCATGTGACCGTGGTGGAGTTCCTCTATAGGCTAACGTGAAGTCATGTGACCGTGGTGGAGTTCCTCTATAGGCTAACGTGAAGTCATGTGACCGTGGTGGAGTTCCTCTATAGGCTAACGTGAAGTCATGTGACCGTGGTGGAGTTCCTCTATAGGCTAACGTGAAGTCATGTGACCGTGGTGTCGTATCTTTACCTTCCTCCAGCGACAGGCCAGCTGACCGTCCAATGAGGGCTCAGGTGACACCTGCTTGTCTCCGTTCTGACCAATGAACATGGAGGAGGGGAAGCTGTACGCCCTCGGCGGGCTTCCGATCGGCAGATAAAACGGATAACCCTGCGGTGAGGCTCCGCCCTCCAGACCGCGATGACGAGTCGGCTCCTGAAAGAGAGGAAGGATGAAGAGGAAGGGAACGTCAACCACATGTCCTCGTCCATTTCTCTCTGCATGTTTGAGATCGGAAGGGAGTTCATATCTTAACTATGCTGGACAAAAGGTTTCAAAGCTCAGACTGTCTATAAGAAGTGGACGTCGTCATGGTGACGTCTCTCGTTGGTTTCTGGACATTTTGAAGCCTCCAGTTTGGTGATTTGTCCGTCGCCATCTTGTTTTTTGCAACCAGTGAACAGGAAGTGACCTGGTCTGAGGAGAAGTGACGTAGAGGCCTGTCAATCACCTTGTAGCCCCGCCCTAAAGCATCCCCTCTTTATGGTCTGTTTGACTCTAAATGGACCATAATTTACTAAATGAACATCATGCTGTTTTGAAGAAGACTTGAAACTAGAGATTGAGACATAAACTCATGTTTACAATGTTTACTGAGGGAATAAATCAAGAGAGAAGTAGAGTCATTTTCTATAGACTTCTATACAACCAGAGGAATCGCCCCCTGGTGGTCAGGAGAGAGAATGCAGCTTTAACACATGAAGCTTTGACTTCTATACAACCAGAGGAGTCGCCCCCTGGTGGTCAGGAGAGAGAATGCAGCTTTAACACATGAAGTGTCGGCTTCCCTTTAAAGAAATGGAGGTTACCTCCTGTTCATATCAGATATGGTCTGGCGTATGTTTTTCAATACGTTCATGTTTGGTTCGTCACTCACCCGTGAGAAGAGATGTGGCTGAGGGCTGCTGCTGCTGTGAAGGGACTCCATGGGTGAGGAAGGGAAGGGGGAGGCGGGGGAGGAAGGAGATGGGGAGAGGGAGGAGGCATGGCGGGAGGAAGGTGACAGGCTGAGGTCCATGGCTGGAGGACTGAAGCAGGACCTGGGTCGTTCTTGAGGGGAGGACTGGGACTCTGGATTAGAGTTAAAATGAGATGATCCGTCAAAATATCATGTAATCATTTAACCAGTATCAGCTAAGTTGTAATGTAGTTACTGTCTGTTTAACTTGTTCAGCTTCTAGAGCCCTTATATACCCCTTATATACCTCCTATAGACCCCAATAGACCTCTTATAGACCCCTTATAGACCCCTTATAAACCTCTTATAGACCCCAATAGACCTCTTATAGACCCCTTATAGACCCCTTATAGACCCCTTATAAACCTCTTATAGACCCCAATAGACCTCTTATAGACCCCTTATAGACCTCTTATAGACTCCTTATAGACTTCTTATAGACCCCTTATAAACCTATTATAGATCCCAATAGACCTCTTATAGACCCCTTATAGACTCCTTATAGACCTCTTCTAGACCCCTTTTAGACCTCTTATAGACCCTTTATAGACCCCTATAGACCTCTTATAGACTCCTTATAGACCTCTTCTAGACCACTTCTATACCCCTTTGTAACAAGTCTGTGTTACCTCGGTGGGTTCCTCTGCGTACAAATAAGCCAGCACACTCAAATAACGTTTGTCAATGTCTTTATTGAATTGCTCGGTAGTTCTGCCAGCCCGTGTCTCCTGCTCCTCCTCTCCACCCGTTCCTACTGGCATTTAATACAGGAGAGACACGGCCCCGTTCCCTGAACCACTCCCCCACTCCGTCCCCTCTGCAGCTGAGCCCAACCACGCCCCCGCCACCACACCCTTCTAGAGCCCTTATAGACTCCTTATAGACCCTTTATAGACCCCTTATAGATCCCTTCTACACACCGTATAGAACCCTTCTATACCCCTTATTGACACCTTATAGCCCCCTTATACACCCCTTATAGACCCCTTCTAGAACTCTTCTAGACCCCTTTTAGACCTCTTATAGACTCCTTATGGACCCCTTATAGACCCCTTATAGACCCCTTCTAGAACTCTTCTAGACCCCTTTTAGACCTCTTATAGACTCCTTATGGACCCCTTATAGACCTCTTATAGACCCCTTCTAGAACTCTTCTAGACCCCTTTTAGACCTCTTATAGACTCCTTATAGACCTCTTATAGACCTCTTATAGACCTCTTATAGACCTCTTATAGACCTCTTATAGACTCCTTATAGACCTCTTATAGACCCCTTATAGAGGTGATCAAGATCCGATCCGTGACTCATGAGCGTGATCACGATCCGATCCGTGACTCATGAGCGATCACGATCCGATCCGTGTCACGGAGCTGAGGAACACTGAGGAATCTGAATCAAGGTTGAAACCAAAGGCCAAATGTTCGTCGTTGTTCTCTCTAGAACAACGAGCTTCAGTTCACCTGGTCAACTCTTACCTGGCGAGGAGGGAGGAGACGGGAATGTTGAGCATAGGAGGCGAGGTCGCGTGGTGCAGAGAGGGGCGCAGATAGAAGACGGACACGCCCTCTTTCTGACTGGGACGTCCGTCCGTCCTGAAGGGAGCTTCAAGTCCAGAGGCTCGTCCAATGACAGCATGATGCTGGTCCACCTGAGGAGACAGGACACTACGTCAATAGGAGCCAGTGAGGGAGCACACTAGCG
>JACSYO010000660.1:17500-20000 GCA_016806645.1 Ophiodon elongatus | reverse complement strand
ATACTCATAAATACTGAGTCAGGTTTAATAAAGATGATGAAATACTGAGTTAGGTTTAATAAAGATGATGAAATACTGAGTTAGGTTTAATAAAGATGATGAAATACTGAGTTAGGTTTAATAAAGATGATGAAATACTGAGTTAGGTTTAATAAAGATGATGAAATACTGAGTTAGGTTTAATAAAGATGATGAAATACTTAGTTAGGTTTAATAAAGATGATGAAATACTGAGTTAGGTTTAATAAAGATGATGAAATACTGAGTTAGGTTTAATAAAGATGAAATACTTAGTTAGGTTTAATAAAGATGATGAAATACTGAGTTAGGTTTAATAAAGATGATGAAATACTGAGTTAGGTTTAATAAAGATGTTCTTGTGTCATTAATAACTATTCATTAATAAATCCACATATCAGACCGGAGTATTCTCTCAGTCTTCGGTCCACAGACGCTGGACATGTATCTGTCTCTCTATCCGTCTCCTGTCTCATAACCTTTACCCATAATCCTTTTCACCAGCACCAAGGTCAACACAGAACCCCTCCTCTGTCATTTCATCCCTGAGGACTAAAGACGGAGACGTGTTGGACATGTGAAGACGAGAGGACATGAACTAATGAAAGACAGACAGGAAGTGGGAAGCTGGAGGAGAGACAACGACTGAGGGACAAAATGTCCTCAACTTTTGTTGTCAAGCCAAGAGTCTCTCTCTCTCTCAGTGTCCTCCTCTCTCTCTCTCTCTCAGTGTCCTCCTCTCTCTCTCTCTCAGTGTCCTCCTCTGTCTCTCTCTCTCAGTGTCCTCCTCCTCTCTCTCTCTCAGTGTCCTCCTCTCTCTCTCTCTCTCAGTGTCCTCCTCTCTCTCTCTCTCTCAGTGTCCTCCTCTGTCTCTCTCTCTCAGTGTCCTCCTCTGTCTCTCTCTCTCAGTGTCCTCCTCTCTCTCTCTCTCTCAGTGTCCTCCTCTGTCTCTCTCTCTCAGTGTCCTCCTCTGTCTCTCTCTCTCAGTGTCCTCCTCTGTCTCTCTCTCTCAGTGTCCTCCTCTGTCTCTCTCTCTCTCTCTCTCAGTGTCCTCCTCTGTCTCTCTCTCTCTCTAGTGTCCTCCTCTGTCTCTCTCTCTCTCAGTGTCCTCCTCTGTCTCTCTCTCTCAGTGTCCTCCTCTGTCTCTCTCTCTCAGTGTCCTCCTCTGTCTCTCTCTCTCAGTGTCCTCCTCTGTCTCTCTCTCTCAGTGTCCTCCTCTGTCTCTCTCTCTCAGTGTCCTCCTCTCTCTCTCTCTCTCAGTGTCCTCCTCTGTCTCTCTCTCTCAGTGTCCTCCTCTGTCTCTCTCTCTCTCTCTCTCTCTGTCCTCCTCTGTCCTCTCTCTCAGTGTCCTCCTCTGTCCTCTCTCAGTGTCCTCCTCTCTGTCTCTCTCTCTCAGTGTCCTCCTCTGTCTCTCTCTCTCAGTGTCCTCCTCTGTCTCTCTCTCTCTCAGTGTCCTCCTCTGTCTCTCTCTCTCAGTGTCCTCCTCTGTCTCTCTCTCAGTGTCCTCTCTCTCTCTCTCTCAGTGTCCTCCTCTCTCTCTCTCTCTCAGTGTCCTCCTCTGTCTCTCTCTCTCAGTGTCCTCCTCTGTCTCTCTCTCTCAGTGTCCTCCTCTGTCTCTCTCTCTCAGTGTCCTCCTCGTTCTCTCTCTCTCAGTGTCCTCCTCTGTCTCTCTCTCTCAGTGTCCTCCTCTGTCTCTCTCTCTCAGTGTCCTCCTCGTTCTCTCTCTCTCAGTGTCCTCCTCTGTCTCTCTCTCTCAGTGTCCTCCTCGTTCTCTCTCTCTCAGTGTCCTCCTCTGTCTCTCTCTCTCAGTGTCCTCCTCTGTCTCTCTCTCTCAGTGTCCTCCTCTGTCTCTCTCTCTCAGTGTCCTCCTCTGTTCTCTCTCTCTCAGTGTCCTCCTCTGTCTCTCTCTCTCAGTGTCCTCCTCTGTCTCTCTCTCTCAGTGTCCTCCTCTGTCTCTCTCTCTCTCTCTCTCAGTGTCCTCCTCTGTCTCTCTCTCTCAGTGTCCTCCTCTGTCTCTCTCTCTCTGTGTCCTCCTCTGTCTCTCTCTCTCAGTGTCCTCCTCTGTCTCTCTCTCTCTCTCAGTGTCCTCCTCTGTCTCTCTCTCTCTCAGTGTCCTCCTCTGTCTCTCTCTCTCTCAGTGTCCTCCTCTGTCTCTCTCTCTCTCAGTGTCCTCCTCTGTCTCTCTCTCTCTCTCATTCCTTCAGTTCTGTCATCCAGACCTAAAACACACAAACACGCCTCACATTCCTTCGTGCAGAGCAGATTCACCCAGATTGTTTCCACTGTGTGTGTGTGTGTGTGTGTGTGTGTGTGTGTGTGTGTGTGTGTGTGTGTGTGTGTGTGTGTGTGTATGTGTGTGTGTGTGTGTGTGTGTGTGTGTGCCAACCCAGTAAATAATAACCAATCCCAGCTGTCCTGCTGGTCGTTCCTCCACATTGAGGAGAGACGATGCTCACGAGTCCTCATGTCTCTGTGTTTCAGA
>JACSYO010000660.1:0-7500 GCA_016806645.1 Ophiodon elongatus | reverse complement strand
TCTAGAACCCTACAGGACCGGGTTCTGTTAATGAGAAGTTAACACCTTTCACTTCTTCTAGAAAGAGTTCTAGAAGGCGTCTCTTAGGAAGTAATTGTTTTCCCTTTTTCCAGAAAAATCCACCTTTTTACAGTATTTAGTTTAGTCTTTTATTACTTTGTGAGGTTTTAATAAAAACATTCGCTGGAATGAAAAAACAAGCCAATAAAAACACAATTTCAAATGATATTAAAGCTAAAACTACGGCATCAATTAAAAATAATAATTATGATTCATAAACTTTTTATTTTTTAAAGTTGTTTCAGCCGTTTGGTAGTTTTTAAGTTTCCATGTCTGCTTTCATGACCTTTCATGACCTTTCATGTGTTCTCTCTCTTGCAGGTTACTCCAGTTGGGGAGGAGGAGGAGGAGGGGGGTCAGGCAGCAGAGGTGAGGAAGACACTAAAACACACACTATAGCTATAGATATATATTTATATTTTTATTCTATTGTCTTTTATTATCTTTCTGTTGTCATCTTTGATCAAACTCTGAACTAATGAACTCTGTCTCACCTCAGGTTCTGGTGGCTTTGACCTGTATGGGGGGGGCTATAAAGACTCCATGTCCGGGCTCGGGGGCTATGGAGGTGGAGGTGGAGGAGGAGGAGGAGGAGGAGGAGGAGGCCACATGAAGAGAGGTCTCTCTGGAGCGTCCCTGCTCTCGTCCACTGGAACAAACGCAGACGCCGTCATTGCCAAGATCAACCAGCGCCTGGACATGCTGACCCAGCTGGAGGGGGGGCTGAAGGGCGCCCGGGGCGACAGGTAAGGAGGCTCCTCCCCTCGTCTGCTTCACACGTCAGCCCCACGACCCCATGCCCCTCGTCTGCTTCACACGTCAGCCCCACGACCCCATGACCCTCGTCTGCTTCACACGTCAGCCCCACGACCCCATGACCCTCGTCTGCTTCACACGTCAGCCCCATGACCCCATGACCCTCGGTCCCTCAGGTCCAGTAGTAACGTGTATTGTGTTAATAACCAAACGACAGTAAGAATATTCACCGGCCATGCCGTCAGTTTAAAGCCTGGCTAACGGGACGTAGACCTCCTGGCTAACGGGACGTAGACCTCCTGGCTAACGGGACGTAGACCTCCTGGCTAACGGGACGTAGACCTCCTGGCTAACGGGACGTAGACCTCCTGGCTAACGGGACGTAGACCTCCTGGCTAACGGGGCGTAGACCTCCTGGCTAACGGGACGTAGACGATGCTCGGCCACTCGCGTCTTCTTGGTTCTCGGATCACCAGTTCAGTCCGCTCGTCTTGATTCACGTGAGCATGAGGAGAAGCTCCTGGTGCTCGTTCGTGGAGACGGCCTGAAGTCGCCCCGCGGTAGAACCAAGTTTAAACTTGTAAAATAAAACCGTCAGTGTTCTCAGACGTGTCCGTGCGTCACCTCAGCTCCTGTTGGGGAGGAGGCGGCCTTGTGCTTTGTCTGACTGCTGGGAAGAGAAAGTTGTTGTGATTCCTGTAAAAACCTCCGACATGGTGAAAATGCATGCCCCTCCCCCCGTTGGAAGAGCGATTACAGCCCCCCCCTTTCCGTTTAGTAACCGATGACATCCTCGCACATGAAGCCAGTCCATCTCCACCTTTTTGTCCTCATGTGTTCCTCTCATCCTCCATGTGACGACTGTGTTCTGGCTGTAGGTGGCGCCAGAGAGACGAACTCACTGGCGCCCGCCTGAGTTTAATCCTGTACCGACGCACAACAGAGGCCCCGGTTAACGTGTTCAGCAGCCGGCTCCCAGGACGCCTCGCCTCTCGGGCGTCCTGCTCTCGGCCTGAGAAACTGCATTTGCTTTAATCTGCAGCGTCTGACCTCCGGACGAGCTTCTGCAAACGTAACCAAAAGAGAAAATCATGACTGTTTTTATAAAAGACCACGAGCAGAGTGTTACCTTGTTTTGGATCATCCATTTCTGATCTGATGTGGTTTGTGAAAGCGAGACCCCGGAGGAGAAGGAACTGCTGGTGTCTACCAACCCTCTCCCTCCCTCCCCGCAGGTATGACCACTACGAGTCATTCGACTCGCGCTCCTCCGCGCTCGCCTCCTCCCGAGATCTCTACAGATCTGGCGGCGGTAGCTATGGTTACGGCGATGGCCGCGAGGACAACATGCTGCTGAGTCAGCGAGGAGGCTCTGGCTTCGGCGGGGGAGTTGGGCTGGGGGGAGGAGGAGGCTTTGACAGCCCCTCCTCTTCCTATGGAGTCGCCAAAATGCGACAGAATATGAGGGAGTCCTTCAACAGTGGCCAGGGAGGAGGCTCTGGAGGCGGAGGATGGCCCGGAGCAGGCCGACGTTCCCCCAGAAGGGGTGGCAGTGCCGGGGGTCGAGGAGCTGGTGGAGGAGGAGGAGGAGGAGGAGGTGGTGGAGGAGGTGGAGGAGGGTTTGGAAGCCGCAGGTCCGACCCCACGCCTCTAGGCGGAGGTGGGCGGGGAAGCGGCAGCGGTGGCCAGTCCCACCGCGGCCGCTCCCCGGGAGGTGGTAGAGGAAAGCTCCCATCCCTCCTGTCCAACCGCATGTACCCTGAGAGCGGGGGCTTCCATCAGGGCTCCACTCGAGGGCCTCACGACTTTCCCGGGAGGCACTTTGGAGGGGGCCCGCGGGCCGGCCGCCAGCGGGGCCGCAAGAGACCCCTCAACAAAGTAAGTACCTCCATCAGAGCTCCTCAGACTGTGGGACCAAGTTACGGCCTCTCTGATTCCCTCCTGTGATAATCATCCGCTGCCCTTCTTACTGCGGCCAGCCCTTATTTAATGTGGTCACCAAGTCCTCATGGAACCGCCCCCAACACCCCCCACACTTTATGTACAGTAAAAGCAAGTGACAACCCTCCTGCCCAGAGGTGTTGAGTGATTTCACTTTGTGGGTTTGATCTTGATTCCCTCTCTTTGCCCCCCCCCTCCCTCAGTCTTAAGACGATAACTATTGATGGGCAAACGCCCAGAGAGGGAACACACCAGCTATAGTTACGTGTGAGCAGCAGTGTAGCCTGGTTGTTGGCTGGTTGTTGGCTGGTTGTCAGTGTGATGTGTGGCTGCAGCAGGTGAAGCCACAGCGGGACGTCCAGAAGAAAAGGAAGCAGACGCTCACGGCCGGCGACGAGCCCGAGTCCAAGATGAACCGGACGGAGAGCGAAGAGGCAGACGCCCCTCAAGGTACTTGCACTAATACCTCATACAGTATATATATATATATATATATATATATATATATATATATATATATATATATTATTACTGAAAACAACCCCGTTCTGTCTGATGTTCTCTGTTTAGAACAAGCAGAGAAAAATGGTGATGACGGTGAACCAAAGGCGGTGAGTAGATTCTGATTCTTTAAAAGTCCTTTTATTGTCATCTGAACATCAATATCTCTTCAGATGGAGTTAATGCACCGGAGGGGGAATAGATTGTGTTTCTAACTTTAAAGACTAACCTGTTTAGAGCGGAACCAAATATTCTAAGATTCATTCGGAACTAATAATTCAATATTAGAACTTGGGGTCAAAGGTCACCGTGACCTCATGAAACGTGGTCTCACGTGATGTTTGGATGGAGACTGATGGTATTTTTAGTTTGCATTTCATTCATTAAAGCCGGTGTTTCTTCATAACGGGAATCAACGTTATTTATTCAGCACTTTTCACACAAAGTGCTTTACAATAACCGATAAGTTACTGCACAGAGAACAAAAGAAAGTAGATTTGTTACAATAATGGTTCATAATTGAAGATAAAAAGTGACGCTTGTTGCTTCGCTGAGTGTAAAACATGTTGTGGAACACGAGTAAAGATGTTTCTCTCAACAGGAGACGGATCCTGCTGCAGACGCAGATAAAGGTGAGCTCAACGGCACGTCATCATCTTTCATCAGCTCCTCCTCTCAGACCAGAATCCTCTAGAACCTCCAGAACCCTGCAGGCCCCCCTAGAACCCTGCAGGCCCCTCTAGAACCCTGCAGACCCCTCAAGAACCATCAAGAACCTCCAGAACCCTGCAGACCCCTCTAGAACCCTGCAGACCCCTCAAGAACCATCACGAACCTCCAGAACCCTGCAGACCCCTCTAGAACCCTGCAGACCCCTCTAGAACCTCCAGAACCCTGCAGACCCCTCTAGAACCCTGCAGACCCCTCTAGAACCTCCAGAACCCTGCAGACCCCTCTAGAACCCTGCAGACCCCTCAAGAACCATCAAGAACCTCCAGAACCCTGCAGACCCCTCTAGAACCTCCAGAACCCTGCAGACCCCTCTAGAACCCTCCAGAACCTTGCAGATCCCTCTAGAACCCTGCAGACCCCTCTAGAACCTCAAGAACCCTGCAGATCCCTCTAGAACCCTGCAGATCCCTCTAGAACCTCCAGACCCCTGCAGACCCCTCTAGAACCTCGAGAACCCTGCAGATCCCTGCAGATCCCTCTAGAACCCTGCAGATCCCTCTAGAACCTCCAGACCCCTGCAGACCCCTCTAGAACCTCGAGAACCCTGCAGAACCCTCTAGAACCCTGCAGATCCCTCTAGAACCTCCAGACCCCTCTAGAACCCTCTCGTGGACGTCCCGCCTCAGCTCTCGTTCTCTGTGCTCAGATTCGCCCAAACAGGAGGAGAAGAGTCCGCAGGACAAACAGACGCCGACCCAGAGTCAAGACAAGCACCCGAAGATGAGGAAGAGGAGGGGCTTCCTGGAGAGGTGAGGCCTCCACGCCCCGGCAAATACTGGAACACAGACGGGAACAAACACTAATCTGGATACTCACCGGCACCTCCTGACATGTTTACCTTCTAAACACTAGAATAAATAGTAGAATAAACAGTAGAATAAACACTAGAATAAACAGTAAACACTGGAGTAAACAGTAAACACTAGAGTAAACAGTAAACACTAGAGTAAACAGTAAACACTAGAGTAAACAGTAAACACTAGAGTAAACAGTAAACACTAGAATAAACAGTAAACACTAGAATAAACAGTAAACACTAGAGTAAACAGTAAACACTAGAGTAAACAGTAAACACTAGAGTAAACAGTAAACACTAGAGTAACACTGGGTCAGTAAACCTGGAGTAACAGTAAACACTAGAGTAAACAGTAAACACTGGAGTAAACAGTAAACACTGGAGTAAACAGTAAACACTGGAGTAAACAGTAAACACTAGAGTAAACAGTAAACACTGGAGTAAACAGTAAACACTAGAGTAAACACTGGAGTAAACAGTAAACACTGGAGTAAACAGTAAACACTAGAGTAAACAGTAAACACTAGAGTAAACAGTAAACACTAGAGTAAACAGTAAACACTGGAGTAAACAGTAAACACTAGAGTAAACAGTAAACAGCCTGTGTCCTCAGGGTGATGTTCGCCTGCTCCGTGTGTAAGTTCCGGTCCTTCTACAAAGAGGAGATGGAGACTCACCTGGACAGCCGCTTCCACAAGGACCACTTCAAGTTCCTCTCAGGCCAGCTGACCAAGCCCACCACGGACTTCCTGCAGGTGAGGGGCTCGGAGACCGTCACACATATTATTCATTTACGGGGTTAGGGCTGTAATCCAATAAAGACTTTGTGTTGTTGTTGTTGTTGTTGTTTAGGAGTATCTGCAGAACAAGTTTAAGAAGACGGAGCAGAGAGTCGGTCAGTTGGAAAACCACAGCGCTGCAATCTGTCAGGTGTACAAGGAGCAGGACCTCACCAGGGGTAAGCCTGTCTGTCTGCCTGTCTGTCTCTCTCCCTCCCTGTCTCCCTCCCTGTCTCCCTCCCTGTCTCCCTCCCTGTCTCTCCCTCCCTGTCTCCCTCCCTGTCTCTCCCTCCCTGTCTCCCTCCCTGTCTCCCTCCCTGTCTCCCTCCCTGTCTCCCTGCCTGTCTCCCTGCCTGTCTGTCTCTCTCCCTCCCTCCCTGTCCCTCCTGCTCCCTGTCTCCCCTCCCTGTCCCTCTCCCTCTCCCTCCCTGTCTCCCTCCCTGTCTCTCCCTCCTGTCCCCCCTGTCTCCTCTCCCTGTCTCCCTCCCTGTCTCCCTCCCTGTCTCCCTCCCTGTCTCCCTCCCTGTCTCCCTGCCTGTCTCTTCTCCCTCCCTGTCTCCCTCCCTGTCTCCCTCCCTGTCTCTCCCTCCCTGTCTCCCTCCCTGTCTCTCCCTCCCTGTCTCCCTCCCTGTCTCTCCCTCCCTGTCTCCCTCCCTGTCTCTCCCTCCCTGTCTCTCCCTCCCTGTCTCCCTCCCTGTCTCCCTCCCTGTCTCTCCCTCCCTGTCTCCCTCCCTGTCTCTCCCTCCCTGTCTCCCTCCCTGTCTCTCCCTCCCTGTCTCCCTCCCTGTCTCCCTCCCTGTCTCTCCCTCCCTGTCTCCCTCCCTGTCTCTACCTGTCTCCCTCCCTGTCTCCCTCCCTGTCTCCCTCCCTGTCTCCCTGCCTGTCTCCCTGCCTGTCTGTCTGACTCCGCTCCTCTCCTCAGACCTGGGCATGGAGCACTTCATGAGGAAGGTGGAAGCTGCTCACTGTGCTGCCTGTGACCTGTTCATCCCGATGCAGCCGCACCTCATCCAGAAACACGTCAAGTCTCCAGACCACAACTACAACCGGAAGGTACGGAAGATCAGAGGGGCCTAGCTTAGCCTAGCTTAGCCTAGCTTAGCCTAGCTTAGCTTTCAACAGGTTAACCCTCTGAACCCCAAACTGTTTGAGGTTGTGTGATTGTATTCTCATGTTTCCATCCTCTCTCCTCTCCTCTCCTCTTCTCTCTCCTCTTCTCTCTCCTCTCCTCTCCTCTCCTCTCTTCTTCTCTCTTCTCTCTCTCCTCTCTCTCCTCTCCTCTCCTCTTCTCTCTCCTCTCTCTCCTCTCCTCTCCTCTTCTCTCTCCTCTCCTCCCATCTCCTTTCTCCTCTCCTTTCTCCTCTCCTCTCTCTCTGTTCTCCTCTCCTCTCCTCTCCCCTCTCTCCTCCTCTCCTCTCCTCGCCTCTCCTCTTCTCTCCTCTTCTCTCCTCTCCTCTCCTCTCCTCTCCTCTCCTCTCCTCTCCTCTCCTCGCCTCTCTTCTCCTCTCTCCCCCCTCTCCTTTCTCCTCTCCTCTCTCTCCTTTCTCCTCTCCTCTCCTCTCCTCTCTCCTTTCTCCTTTCTCCTCTCTCTCCTTTCTCCTCTCCTCTCACTCCTTTCTCCTCTCCTCTCCTCTCACTCCTTTCTCCTCTCCTCTCCTCTCTCCTTTCTCCTCTCCTCTCCTCTCCTCTCTCCTTTCTCCTCTCCTCTCCTCTCTCCTTTCTCCTTTCTCCTCTCTCTCCTTTCTCCTCTCCTCTCACTCCTTTCTCCTCTCCTCTCCTCTCACTCCTTTCTCCTCTCCTCTCCTCTCTCCTTTCTCCTCTCCTCTCCTCTCCTCTCTCCTTTCTCCTCTCCTCTCCCTCCTTTCTCCTCTCCTCTCCTCTCACTCCTTTCTCCTCTCCTCTCCTCTCTCCTTTCTCCTCTCCTCTCCTCTCTCC
>JACSYO010000659.1:7500-34104 GCA_016806645.1 Ophiodon elongatus | reverse complement strand
ACTGGGTTTAATGGTCTCTCTTCTCTTTTCTTCTCCTCTTCTAGAACAAACTACCAACGTGTTCCGGTTCCACTTCACTACATGTGGAGGAACCATCAGCAGTGATGTCATAGGTTCTAACGTAAGAGCACGTACATCAGAACCTATGACATCACTGCTGCTGGACCGTCAGCAGTGATGTCATAGGTTCTAACGTAAGAGCACGTACCAGTCTGTGCTCCAGTCCTTTATTTTACATTCTGTTTTTAGGTCAAACCGTACGGATGATCTCATCCAGTTGTCTGAGCTGTATATGAATATTTATTCATGAGCAACAGGAAAAGAATAAACAAAAATAAATAATTTTTAAATACACCAAAAAATACAAAAATTATATATATAATGCTAAATTGCTAAATGTATATATATGTAGGTAGATATTTAGAGATATAAATCAATACATATAGAAGAAAATTCAAATTAAATTGAAAATACTTATAATAATGTTTATATTTTTTATATTTCTCTTTGTATTTCCATTTATTTAATCTTTTATTTATTTCTATAGTTCCAATTTTGTATTTACTTATTCTTTTTCCATTTATTCCTCTTTATATTTATCTTTAAAAGATGTATCCTGTTTTATGACACTCATGACTCCATATATATGAACTATATTTGCCTTCAATGTTTGATTTGAACAGAAATGTCTCTTTTATCTATCTTTTTATTATTATGAATATTACTTTATTGTAAACCTTTTATTTGTATTTGTTTATTGTAAACTCTTCTTCATGGCTGTGTGATCATGTGAAGCACATTGAGCTTCCTGTGTATGAAACATGTCCTATGAGTAAACTGTAATACATATATCATATGTAAGTATATATCTATATATATATATATGTATAAATATACATATATATAACTTTTATATACTTTTAGCTCACTAACTGTGAGCTGTAATAATCTGTTCATACTTTTGTTCTCTGGCTGACTGACGAGCTGATAACAGAGTCAACAACTGTTGAGTAAGATCAGAAAACACAGACTGAGTAAACTCACCTTTGGGACAGACACAGACACACACACACACACACAGACACACACACACACACACACACACACACAGACACACACACACAGACACACACACACACACACACACAGACACACACACAGACACACAGACACACACACACACACACACACACACACACACACACACACACACACACACACACACACACACACACACACACACACACACACACACACACACACACACACACACACACACACACACACACACACACACACACACACAGACAAGGACATACACACACGCACGCACATGCACACACACACACAGGAAGTTCCCACTCTCATGACGGGTATTTGAAGAGTTGATCACCAGCTAATAAATCGTGTCTCTCGTCTCGTCGCCTCAGTTGCTTTGTGTCCTCGTCTCCCTCAGGATGAAGGTGTGTGTCCTCCTCATGTGTGTGTGTTGTCTCTGTCGGAGGACGGAGGCCGAGTCCAGATCGTAAGTCACCTTCCTCCTCTTCCTCCTTTTATTATTATTATTATTATTATTATTATTATTGTTATTATTATTGTTATTATTATTATTGTTATTATTATTATTGTTATTATTATTGTTATTATTATTGTTATTATTATTGTTATTATTATTATTACTTGTAGAGTAGTACTTGTAGAGTAGTACTTGTAATGCAGTATTTGTAGTGTAGTACTTGTAGAGTAGTACTTGTAGTGTAGTACTCGTAGTGCAGTACTTGTAGTGTAGTACTTGTAGAGTAGTACTTGTAGTGTAGTAATTGTAGAGTAGTACTCGTATTGCAGTACCCGTAGTGCAGTACTTGTAGAGTAGTACTTGTAGTGTAGTACTTGTAGTGTAGTAATTGTAGAGTAGTACTCGTATTGCAGTACTTGTAGTGTAATATTTGTATCAGTACTTGTAGTGTAGTACTTGTAGAATAGTACTTGTAGTACTCGTAGTGCAGTACTTGTAGTGTAGTACTTGTAGAGTAGTACTTGTAGTGTAGTAATTGTAGAGTAGTACTCGTATTGCAGTACCCGTAGTGCAGTACTTGTAGAGTAGTACTTGTAGTGTAGTACTTGTAGTGTAGTAATTGTAGAGTAGTACTCGTATTGCAGTACTTGTAGTGTAATATTTGTATCAGTACTTGTAGTGTAGTACTTGTAGAATAGTACTTGTAGTACTCGTAGTGCAGTACTTGTAGTGTAGTACTTGTAGAGTAGTACTTGTAGTGTAGTAATTGTAGAGTAGTACTCGTATTGCAGTACCCGTAGTGCAGTACTTGTAGAGTAGTACTTGTAGTGTAGTACTTGTAGTGTAGTAATTGTAGAGTAGTACTCGTATTGCAGTACTTGTAGTGTAATATTTGTATCAGTACTTGTAGTGTAGTACTTGTAGAATAGTACTTGTAGTACTCGTAGTGCAGTACTTGTAGTGTAGTACTTGTAGAGTAGTACTTGTAGTGTAGTAATTGTAGAGTAGTACTCGTATTGCAGTACCCGTAGTGCAGTACTTGTAGAGTAGTACTCGTAGTGCAGTACTCGTGGTGTATTATTTGTATCATGACTTGTAGTGCAGTATTTGTAGAGTAGCACTTGTAGTGCAGTACTTGTAGAGTAGTACTCGTAGTGCAGTACTTGTAGAGTAGTACTTGTAGTGCAGTACTCGTAGTGCAGTACTTGTAGAGTAGTACTTGTAGTGTAGTACTCGTAGTGCAGTACTCGTAGTGCAGTACTTGTAGTGTAGTACTTGTAGAGTAGTACCCGTAGTGCAGTACTTGTAGAGTAATATTTGTATCAGTACTTGTAGTGTAGTACTTGTAGAGTAGTACTTGTAGAGTAGTACTCGTAGTGCAGTACTTGAAGAGTAGTACTCGTAGTGTAGTCCTTGTAGAATAGTACTTGTACTGTAGTACTCGTAATGCAGTACTTGTAGTGTAGTACTTGTAGAGTAGTACTTGTAGAGTAGTACTTGTCATGTAGTACTTGTAGTGCAGTACTTGTAGTCTAGTATTTGTATCAGTACTCGTAGTGCAGTACTTGTAGAGTAGTACTCGTAGTGCAGTACTCGTAGTGTATTATTTGTATCAGTACTCGTAGTGCAGTACTTGTAGAGTAGTACTTGTAGTGCAGTACTTGTAGTGTAGTATTTGTATCAGTACTTGTAGTGTAGTACTTGTAGAGTAGTACTTGTAGTGTAGTACTCGTAGTGCAGTACTTGTAGTGTAGTACTTGTAGAGTAGTACTTGTAGTGTAGTACTTGTTACTTGTAGTGTAGTATTTGTATCAGTACCCGTAGTGCAGTACTTGTAGAGTAGTACTCGTAGTGCAGTACTTGTAGAGTAATATTTGTATCAGTACTTGTAGTGTAGTACTTGTAGAGTAGTACTTGTAGTGTAGTACTTGTTACTTGTAGTGTAGTATTTGTATCATTACCCGTAGTGCAGTACTTGTAGAGTAGTACTCGTAGTGCAGTACTTGTAGAGTAATATTTGTATCAGTACTTGTAGTGTAGTACTTGTAGAGTAGTACTTGTAGTGTAGTACTCGTAGTGCAGTACCCGTAGTGCAGTACTTGTAGAGTAGTACTCGGAGTGCAGTACTCGTGGTGTATTATTTGTATCATGACTTGTATTGTAGTACTTGTGGAGTAGTACTTGTAGTGCAGTATTTGTAGAGTAGCACTTGTAGTGCAGTACTTGTAGAGTAGTACTCGTAGTGCAGTACTTGTAGAGTAGTACTTGTAGAGTAGTACTTGTAGTGTAGCACTCGTAGTGCAGTACTCGTAGTGCAGTACTTGTAGTGTAGTACTTGTAGAGTAGTACTCGTATTGCAGTACTTGTAGTGTAATATTTGTATCAGTACTTGTAGTGTAGTACTTGTAGAGTAGTACTTGTAGAGTAGCACTCGTAGAGTAGTACTCGTAGTGCAGTACTTGAAGAGTAGTACTCGTAGTGTAGTCCTTGTAGAATAGTACTTGTAGTGTAGTACTCGTAATGCAGTACTTGTAGTGTAGTACTTGTAGAGTAGTACTTGTAGAGTAGTACTTGTAGTGCAGTACTTGTAGAATAGTATTTGTCGTGTAGTACTTGTAGTGCAGTACTTGTAGTCTAGTATTTGTATCAGTACTCGTAGTGCAGTACTTGTAGAGTAGTACTCGTAGTGCAGTACTCGTAGTGTATTATTTGTATCAGTACTTGTAGTGTATTACTTGTAGAGTAGTACTTTAGTGCAGTATTTGTAGAGTAGTACTTGTAGAGCAGTACTTGTAGAGTAGTACTTGTAGTGCAGTACTTGTAGTGTAGTATATGTATCAGTACTTGTAGTGTATTACTTGTAGAGTAGTACTTTAGTGCAGTATTTGTAGAGTAGTACTTGTAGTGCAGTACTTGTAAAGTAGTACTTGTAGTGTAGTACTTGTAGTGTAGTACTCGTAGTGCAGTACTCGTAGTGCAGTACTTGTAGTGTAGTATTTGTAGAGTAGTACCCGTAGTGCAGTACTTGTAGAGTAATATTTGTATCAGTACTTGTAGTGTAGTACTTGTAGAGTAGTACTTGTAGAGTAGTACTCGTAGTGCAGTACTTGAAGAGTAGTACTCGTAGTGTAGTCCTTGTAGAATAGTACTTGTAGTGTAGTACTCGTAATGCAGTACTTGTAGTGTAGTACTTGTAGAGTAGTACTTGTAGAGTAGTACTTGTCATGTAGTACTTGTAGTGCAGTACTTGTAGTCTAGTATTTGTATCAGTACTCGTAGTGCAGTACTTGTAGAGTAGTACTCGTAGTGCAGTACTCGTAGTGTATTATTTGTATCAGTACTTGTAGTGTAGTACTTGTAGAGTAGTACTTGTAGAGTAGTACTTGTAGTGCAGTACTTGTAGTGTAGTATTTGTATCAGTACTTGTAGTGTAGTACTTGTAGAGTAGTACTTGTAGTGAAGTATTTGTAGAGTAGTACTTGTAGGTCAGTACTTGTAGAGTAGTACTTGTAGTGTAGTACTTGTTACTTGTAGTGTAGTATTTGTATCAGTACCCGTAGTGCAGTACTTGTAGAGTAGTACTCGTAGTGCAGTACTTGTAGAGTAATATTTGTATCAGTACTTGTAGTGTAGTACTTGTAGAGTAGTACATGTAGTGTAGTACTCGTAGTGCAGTACTTGTAGTGTAGTACTTGTAGAGTAGTACTTGTAGTGTAGTAATTGTAGAGTAGTACTCGTATTGCAGTACCCGTAGTGCAGTACTTGTAGAGTAGTACTCGGAGTGCAGTACTCGTGGTGTATTATTTGTATCATGACTTGTATTGTAGTACTTGTGGAGTAGTACTTGTAGTGCAGTATTTGTAGAGTAGCACTTGTAGTGCAGTACTTGTAGAGTAGTACTCGTAGTGCAGTACTTGTAGAGTAGTACTTGTAGAGTAGTACTTGTAGTGTAGTACTCGTAGTGCAGTACTCGTAGTGCAGTACTTGTAGTGTAGTACTTGTAGAGTAGTACTGGTATTGCAGTACTTGTAGTGTAATATTTGTATCAGTACTTGTAGTGTAGTACTTGTAGAGTAGTACTTGAAGAGTAGTACTCGTAGTGTAGTCCTTGTAGAATAGTACTTGTAGTGTAGTACTCATAATGCAGTACTTGTAGTGTAGTACTTGTGGAGTAGTACTTGTAGAGTAGTACTTGTTGTGCAGTACTTGTAGAATAGTATTTGTCATGTAGTACTTGTAGTGCAGTACTTGTAGTCTAGTATTTGTATCAGTACTCGTAGTGCAGTACTTGGAGAGTAGTACTCGTAGTGCAGTACTCGTAGTGTATTATTTGTATCAGTACTTGTAGTGTATTACTTGTAGAGTAGTACTTTAGTGCAGTATTTGTAGAGTAGTACTTGTAGAGCAGTACTTGTAGAGTAGTACTTGTAGTGCAGTACTTGTAAAGTAGTACTTGTAGTGTCGTACTTGTAGTGTAGTACTCGTAGTGCAGTACTTGTAGTGTAGTACTTGTAGAATAGTACTTGTAGTGCAGTATTTGTAGAGAAGTACTTGTAGGGCAGTACTTGTAGAGTAGTACTTGTAGTGTAGTACTTGTTACTTGTAGTGTAGTATTTGTATCAGTACTTGTAGTGTAGTACTTGTAGAGTAGTACTTGTTGTGCAGTATTTGTCGAATAGTACTTATAGTGCAGTACTTGTAGTTTATTACTTGTAGAGTAGTACTTGTAGAGTAGTACTTGTAGTGCAGTACTTGTAGAGTAATACTTGTAGAGTAGTACTTGTACCCATATCCCTGGCAGAGGCCACTAAGGTGGTCAAACAGCTCCTTGGTGGCTCCGGGGGGATGAGATCCTCCCTGAGAGGCTGAAGGAGCAACGGGGTCAGGAACAGAGCCCATGGGCCTCTCTATCGGGGTATCTCACTACTCGGCCTCTCTATCGGGGTATCTCACTACTCAGCCTCTCTATCGGGGTATCACACTACTCAGCCTCTCTATCGGGGTATCTCACTACTCAGCCTCTCTATCGGGGTATCCACTACTCAGCCTCTCTATCGGGGTATCCACTACTCAGCCTCTCTATCGGGGTATCTCACTACTCAGCCTCTCTATCGGGGTATCTCACTACTCATCCTCTCTATCGGGGTATCTCACTACTCATCCTCTCTATCGGGGTATCTCACTACTCATCCTCTCTATCGGGGTATCTCACTACTCATCCTCTCTATCGGGGTATCTCACTACTCGGCCTCTCTATCGGGGTATCTCACTACTCATCCTCTCTATCGGGGTATCTCACTACTCGGCCTCTCTATCGGGGTATCTCACTACTCGGCCTCTCTATCGGGGTACCTCACTACTCGGCCTCTCTATCGGGGTATCCCACTACCCGGCCTCTCTATCGGGGTATCTCACTACCCGGCCTCTCTATTGGGGTATCTCACTACTCGGCCTCTCTATCGGGGTATCACACAAGGAGAGGAGTTGCCTCCGTAGGGCTCAGCCTTAGGGTGAACGAGCTGGATCATGTGGGGGTGAGAGGGAAGTCTGGCTCAGCCTGCTGGCTGCTCCTACCGAGACCCGACTGGATAAGAGGAAGAACATGGATGGAGATATATCCTCCATATATGTCCTCAGGGTTTGAGGAGTAAAGGTGTGTCCTGCTCCCTCTCTGATTGGTCCTCAGGGTTTGAGGAGTAAAGGTGTGTCCTGCTCCCTCTCTGATTGGTCCTCAGGGTTTGAGGAGTAAAGGTGTGTCCTGCTCCCTCTCTGATTGGTCCTCAGGGTTTGAGGAGTAAAGGTGTGTCCTGCTCCCTCTCTGATTGGTCCTCAGGGTTTGAGGAGTAAAGGTGTGTCCTGCTCCCTCTCTGATTGGTCCTCAGGGTTTGAGGAGTAAAGGTGTGTCCTGCTCCCTCTCTGATTGGTCCTCAGGGTTTGAGGAGTAAAGGTGTGTCCCCCCTCAGGTACCTGGTCACGGCCCCCCTCTCCCTGCGCCTCGACGCCGTGGAGACGGTGCTGCTGCAGCTGTTCGGGTTCACCGACGAGGTGACGGTCTACGTGTACTTGAAGACCTCCATGGCTCCGGATCACGTGGTCCTGGCTCAGGAAGTCGTGATCCTCAACGCCCAGAACCACCACCAGGCCGCCGCCAAGGTCCAGGTGAGGCCTGACCCACACAGGTGAGTTACCGGGATCATCTCAGGAGGCGTTTTTCATCACGAGGTCTCTTCCTGTCTCTGCAGCTGCACCCGGGTCAGCTGGACCGGAGTGTGAGTCATGTGACTCTGCACGTCCAATCAGCAGAGATCAACCAGCACCTGTCTGTGTCCGTCAGCCGCACCAACGGCTTCCTGTTCGTCCAGACCGACAAGCCGCTGTACACCCCGCACCAGAGCGGTGAGCTCCCACAATGCACCAGCACAGAGCCTCAGGGTCCCACAATGCATCAGCACAGAGCCTCAGGGTCCCACAATGCACCAGCACAGAGCCTCAGGGTCCCACAATGCACCAGCACAGAGCCTCAGGGTCCCACAATGCACCAGCACAGAGCCTCAGGGTCCCACAATGCATCAGCACAGAGCCTCAGGGTCCCACAATGCACCAGCACAGAGCCTCAGGGTCCCACAATGCATCAGCACAGAGCCTCAGGGTCCCACAATGCATCAGCACAGAGCCTCAGGGTCCCACAATGCACCAGCACAGAGCCTCAGGGTCCCACAATGCACCAGCACAGAGCCTCAGGGTCCCACAATGCATCAGCACAGAGCCTCAGGGTCCCACAATGCATCAGCACAGAGCCTCAGGGTCCCACAATGCATCAGCACAGAGCCTCAGGGTCCCACAATGCACCAGCACAGAGCCTCAGGGTCCAATGCAGTTAGTACTTTTACTGCAGTAAAAGGTCTGAATACTTCTTACATCTCTTCTGATATTTGATAAATGTGTGTGTGTGTGTGTGTGTGTGTGTGTGTGTGTGTGTGTGTGTGTCTTTGTGTCTTTGTGTGTTTATGTATGTGTGTGTGTGTGTGAGTGTATATGTGTGTGTGTGCGTGTATACGTGTGTCTGTGTGTGTGTCCTTGCGTGTGTGTATATATGTGTGTGTGTGTGTGTGTGTGTGTGTGTGTGTGTGTGTGTGTGTGTGTGTGTGTGTGTGTGTGTGTGTGTCCAGTCAAAGTGAGGGCGTTCTCCCTGAACCAGGAGCTGAGGCCGGCCAATCGCAGTGTCTTCCTGACTTTCAAGGTGAGAGTAATGACCTTCAGCATCGTGTTGATTTCTTATCGAAGTGATCTCAGATCAGATCAATGCCCCCCCCCCAATGTTGACCCCCCCCGCCCCCATGTTGACCCCCCCCGCCCCCATGTTGACCCCCCCGCCCCCCATGTTGACATCCCCGCCCCCCATGTTGACCCACCCCGCCCCCATGTTGACCCCCCCGCCCCCCCATGTTGACACCCCCGCCCCCCATGTTGACCCCCCCGCCCCCCATGTTGACACCCCCCCCATGTTGACACCCCCCCCCTTGTTGCCCACCCCACAGGACCCGGATCATACCACGGTAGACATCGTGGAGATGATCGATGTAAACAATGGAATCCCATCAATGCAAAACCCGTTCAGGATCCCCCTCAACCCCAAGTAAGACTTTATAATTTATAATGTTATTAATGTGATCCAGGCTGTTTATAATGTTATTAATGTGATTCAGGCTGTTTATAATGTTATTAATGTGATTCAGGCTGTTTATAATGTTATTAATGTGATTCAGGCTGTTTATAATGTTATTAATGTGATTCAGGCTGTTTATAATGTTATTAATGTGAGTCCAGGCTGTTTATAATGTTATTAATGTGAGTCCAGGCTGTTTATAATGTTATTAATGTGATTCGGGCTGTTTATAATGTTATTAATGTGATTCATAGTGTTTATAATGTTATTAATGTGATTCAGGCTGTTTATAATGTTATTAATGTGAGTCCAGGCTGTTTATAATGTTATTAATGTGATTCAAGCTGTTTATAATGTTATTAATGTGATTCCAGGCTTTTAGTAATGTTATTAATGTGATTCAGGCTGTTTATGATGTTATTAATGTGATTCAGGCTGTTAATAATGTTATTAATGTGATTCAAGCTGGTTATAATGTTATTAATGTGATTCAGGCCTAATATAATGTTATTAATGTGATTCAGGTTGTTAGTAATGTTATTAATGTGATTCAGGCTGTTTATAATGTTAATAATGTGATTCCAGGCTGTTTATAATGTTATTAATGTGATTCATAGTGTTTATAATGTTATTAATGTGATTCAGGTTGTTTATAATGTTATTAATGTGATTCAGGCTGTTTATAATGTTATTAATGTGATTCAGGTTGTTTATAATGTTGTTAATATGATTCTAGGCTGTTTATAATGTTATTAATGTGATTCAGGTTGTTTATAATGTTGTTAATGTGATTCTAGGCTGTTTATAATGTTATTAATGTGATTCAGGCTGTTTATAATGTTATTAATGTGATTCAGGCTGTTTATAATGTTATTAATGTGATTCAGGTTGTTTATAATGTTGTTAATGTGATTCAGGCTGTTTATAATGTTATTAATGTGATTCAGGCTGTTTATAATGTTATTAATGTGATTCAAGCTGGTTATAATGTTATTAATGTGATTCAGGCTGTTTATAATGTTATTAATGTGATTCAGGCTGTTTATAATGTTATTAATGATTCAGAGTGTTTATAATGTTATTAATGTGATTCAGAGTGTTTATAATGTTATTAATGTGATTCAAGCTGGTTATAATGTTATTAATGTGATTCAGGCTGTTTATAATGTTATTAATGTGATTCAGGCTGTTTATAATGTTATTAATGATTCAGAGTGTTTATAATGTTATTAATGTGATTCAGAGTGTTTATAATGTTATTAATGTGATTCAGGCTGTTTATAATGTTATTAATGTGATTCCAGGTTGTTTATAATGTTATTAATGTGATTCAGAGTGTTTATAATGTTATTAATGTGATTCAGAGTGTTTATAATGTTATTAATGTGATTCAGGCTGTTTATAATGTTATTAATGTGATTCCAGGCTGTTTATAATGTTATTAATGTGATTCAGGCTGTTTATAATGTTATTAATGTGATTCCAGGCTGTTAGTAATGTTATTAATGTGATTCAGGCTGTTTATAATGTTATTAATGTGATTCAGGCTGTTTATAATGTTATTAATGTGATTCAGGCTGTTTATAATGTTATTAATGTGATTCAGGCTGTTTATAATGTTATTAATGTGATTCAGGCTGTTTATAATGTTATTAATGTGATTCAGGCTATTTATAATGTTATTAATGTGATTCAGGCTGTTTATAATGTTAATAATGTGATTCAGGCTGTTTATAATGTTATTAATGTGATTCAGGCTGTTTATAATGTTAATAATGTGATTCCAGGCTGTTTATAATGTTGTTAATGTGATTCATAGTGTTTATAATGTTATTAATGTGATTCAGGCTGTTTATAATGTTAATAATGTGATTCCAGGCTGTTTATAATGTTAGTAATGTGATTCATAGTATTTATAATGTTATTAATGTGATTCAGGTTGTTTATAATGTTATTAATGTGATTTCAGGCTGTTTATAATGTTATTAATGTGATTCAGGCTGTTTGTAATGTTATTAATGTGATTCATAGTGTTTATAATGTTATTAATGTGATTCAGGCTGTTTATAATGTTATTAATGTGATTCCAGGTTGTTTATAATGTTATTAATGTGATTCAGGCTGTTTATAATGTTATTAATGTGATTCAGGCTGTTTATAATGTTATTAATGTGATTCAGGTTGTTTATAATGTTGTTAATGTGATTCTAGGCTGTTTATAATGTTATTAATGTGATTCAGGCTGTTTATAATGTTATTAATGTGATTCAGGTTGTTTATAATGTTGTTAATGTGATTCAGGCTGTTTATAATGTTATTAATGTGATTCAGGCTGTTTATAATGTTATTAATGTGATTCAAGCTGGTTATAATGTTATTAATGTGATTCAGGCTGTTGATAATGTTATTAATGTGATTCAAGCTGGTTATAATGTTATTAATGTGATTCAGGCTGTTTATAATGTTATTAATGTGATTCAGGCTGTTTATAATGTTATTAATGTGATTCAAGCTGGTTATAATGTTATTAATGTGATTCAGGCTGTTGATAATGTTATTAATGTGATTCAAGCTGGTTATAATGTTATTAATGTGATTCAGTCTGTTTATAATGTTATTAATGTGATTCAGGCTGTTCATAATGTTATTAATGTGATTCAGTCTATTTATGATGTTATTAATGTGATTCAGGCTGTTTATGATGTTATTAATGTGATTCAGGCTGTTTATAATGTTATTAATGTGATTCAGGCTGTTTATAATGTTATTAATGTGATTCAGGCTGTTTATAATGTTATTAATGTGATTCCAGGCTGTTTATAATGTTATTAATGTGATTCAGGCTGTTTATAATGTTATTAATGTGATTCCAGGCTGTTAGTAATGTTATTAATGTGATTCAGGCTGTTTATAATTTTATTAATGTGATTCAAGCTGGTTATTATGTTATTAATGTGATTCAGGCTGTTTATAATGTTATTAATGTGATTCAGGCTGTTTATAATGTTATTAATGTGATTCAGGCTGTTTATAATGTTATTAATGTGATTCAGGCCTAATATAATGTTAATAATGTGATTCAGGCTGTTTATAATGTTATTAATGTGATTCAGGCTGTTTATAATGTTAATAATGTGATTCCAGGCTGTTCATAATGTTATTAATGTGATTCATAGTGTTTATAATGTTATTAATGTGATTCAGGCTGTTTATAATGTTAATAATGTGATTCCAGGCTGTTTATAATGTTAGTAATGTGATTCATAGTGTTTATAATGTTATTAATGTGATTCAGGTTGTTTATAATGTTATTAATGTGATTCAGGCTGTTTATAATGTTATTAATGTGATTAAGGCTGTTTATAATGTTATTAATGTGATCCCAGGCTGTTTATAATGTTATTAATGTGATTCAGGCTGTTTATAATGTTATTAATGTGATTCAGGCTGTTTATAATGTTATTAATGTGATTCAGGCTGTTGATAATGTTATTAATGTGATTCAGGCTTTTTATGATGTTATTAATGTTATTCAGGTTGTTTATAATGTTATTAATGTGATTCCAGGCAGTTTATAATGTTATTAATGTGATTCAGGCTGTTTATAATGTTATTAATGTGATTCATAGTATTTATAATGTTATTAATGTGATTCAGGTTGTTTATAATGTTATTAATGTGATTCCAGGCTGTTTATAATGTTATTAATGTGATTCAGGCTGTTTGTAATGTTATTAATGTGATTCATAGTGTTTATAATGTTATTAATGTGATTCAGGCTGTTTATAATGTTATTAATGTGATTCCAGGTTGTTTATAATGTTATTAATGTGATTCAGGCTGTTTATAATGTTATTAATGTGATTCAGGCTGTTTATAATGTTATTAATGTGATTCAGGCTGTTTATAATGTTATTAATGTGATTCAGGTTGTTTATAATGTTATTAATGTGATTCAGGCTGTTTATAATGTTATTAATGTGATTCAGGCTGTTTATAATGTTATTAATGTGATTCAGGTTGTTTATAATGTTGTTAATGTGATTCAGGCTGTTTATAATGTTATTAATGTGATTCAGGCTGTTTATAATGTTATTAATGTGATTCAAGCTGGTTATAATGTTATTAATGTGATTCAGGCTGTTGATAATGTTATTAATGTGATTCAAGCTGGTTATAATGTTATTAATGTGATTCAGGCTGTTTATAATGTTATTAATGTGATTCAGGCTGTTTATAATGTTATTAATGATTCAGAGTGTTTATAATGTTATTAATGTGATTCAGGCTGTTTATAATGTTATTAATGTGATTCAAGCTGGTTATAATGTTATTAATGTGATTCAGGCTGTTGATAATGTTATTAATGTGATTCAAGCTGGTTATAATGTTATTAATGTGATTCAGTCTGTTTATAATGTTATTAATGTGATTCAGGCTGTTCATAATGTTATTAATGTGATTCAGTCTATTTATGATGTTATTAATGTGATTCAGGCTGTTTATGATGTTATTAATGTGATTCAGGCTGTTTATAATGTTATTAATGTGATTCAGGCTGTTTATAATGTTATTAATGTGATTCAGGCTGTTTATAATGTTATTAATGTGATTCCAGGCTGTTTATAATGTTATTAATGTGATTCAGGCTGTTTATAATGTTATTAATGTGATTCCAGGCTGTTAGTAATGTTATTAATGTGATTCAGGCTGTTTATAATTTTATTAATGTGATTCAAACTGGTTATTATGTTATTAATGTGATTCAGGCTGTTTATAATGTTATTAATGTGATTCAGGCTGTTTATAATGTTATTAATGTGATTCAGGCTGTTTATAATGTTATTAATGTGATTCAGGCTGTTTATAATGTTATTAATGTGATTCAGGCCTAATATAATGTTAATAATGTGATTCAGGCTGTTTATAATGTTATTAATGTGATTCAGGCTGTTTATAATGTTAATAATGTGATTCCAGGCTGTTTATAATGTTATTAATGTGATTCATAGTGTTTATAATGTTATTAATGTGATTCAGGCTGTTTATAATGTTAATAATGTGATTCCAGGCTGTTTATAATGTTAGTAATGTGATTCATAGTGTTTATAATGTTATTAATGTGATTCAGGTTGTTTATAATGTTATTAATGTGATTCAGGCTGTTTATAATGTTATTAATGTGATTAAGGCTGTTTATAATGTTATTAATGTGATCCCAGGCTGTTTATAATGTTATTAATGTGATTCAGGCTGTTTATAATGTTATTAATGTGATTCAGGCTGTTTATAATGTTATTAATGTGATTCAGGCTGTTGATAATGTTATTAATGTGATTCAGGCTTTTTATGATGTTATTAATGTTATTCAGGTTGTTTATAATGTTATTAATGTGATTCCAGGCAGTTTATAATGTTATTAATGTGATTCAGGCTGTTTATAATGTTATTAATGTGATTCACGCTGTTTATAATGTTATTAATGTGATTCAGGCTGTTTATAATGTTATTAATGTGATTCAGAATGTTTATAATGTTATTAATGTGATTCAGGTTGTTTATAATGTTATTAAATTGATTCAGAGAGTTTATAATGTTATTAATGTGAGTCCAGGCTGTTTATAATGTTATTAATGTGATTCCAGGCTGTTTATAATGTTATTAATGTGATTCAGGCTGTTTATAATGTTATTAATGTGATTCCAGGTTGTTTATAATGTTATTAATGTGATTCAGGCTGTTTGTAATGTTATTAATGTGATTCAGGCTGTTTATAATGGTATTAATGGGATTCAGGCTGTTTGTAATGTTATTAATGTGATTCATAGTGTTTATAATGTTATTAATGTGATTCAGGCTGTTTATAATGTTATTAATGTGATTCCAGTTTGTTTATAATGTTATTAATGGGATTCAGGCTGTTTGTAATGTTATTAATGGGATTCAGGCTGTTTATAATGTTATTAATGTGATTCCAGGTTGTTTATAATGTTATTAATGTGATTCAGGCTGTTTATAATGTTATTAATGTGATTCAGGCTGTTTATAATGTTATTAATGTGATTCAGGCTGTTTATAATGGTATTAATGGGATTCAGGCTGTTTGTAATGTTATTAATGTGATTCAGGCTGTTTATAATGGTATTAATGGGATTCAGGCTGTTTGTAATATTATTAATGTGATTCATAGTGTTTATAATGTTATTAATGTGATTCAGGTTGTTTATAATGTTATTAATGTTATTAATGTGATTCAGGCCTAATATAATGTTAATAATGTGATTCAGGCTGTTTATAATGTTATTAATGTGATTCAGGCTGTTTATAATGTTAATAATGTGATTCCAGGCTGTTTATAATGTTATTAATGTGATTCATAGTGTTTATAATGTTATTAATGTGATTCAGGTTGTTTATAATGTTATTAATGTGATTCAGGCTGTTTATAATGTTATTAATGTGATTCCAGGCTATATATAATGTTATTAATGTGATTCCAGGCTGTTTATAATGTTATTAATGTGATTCAGGCTGTTTATAATGTTATTAATGTGATTCAGGCTGTTTATAATGTTATTAATGTGATTCAGGCTGTTTATAATGTTATTAATGTGATTCAGGCTTTTTATAATGTTATTAATGTGATTCAGGCTGTTTATAATGTTATTAATGTGATTCAAGCTGGTTATAATGTTATTAATGTGATTCAGGCTGTTTATAATGTTATTAATGTGATTCAGGCTGTTTATAATGTTATTAATGTGATTCAGGTTGTTTATAATGTTATTAAATTGATTCAGAGAGTTTAGAATGTTATTAATGTGAGTCAAGGCTGTTTATAATGTTATTAATGTGATTCATGCCATTTATAATGTTATTAATGTGATTCAGGCTGTTTATAATGTTATTAATGTGATTCAGGCCTAATATAATGTTATTAATGTGATTAAGGCTGTTTATAATGTTATTAATGTGATTCAGGCTGTTTATAATGTTATTAAATTTATTCAGGCCTAATATAATGTTAATAATGTGATTCAGGCTGTTTATAATGTTATTAATGTGATTCAGGCTGTTTATAATGTTATTAATGTGATTCAGGCTGTTTATAATGTTATTAATGTGATTCAGGCTGTTTATAATGTTATTAAATTGATTCATGCCATTTATAATGTTATTAATGTGATTCAGGCCTAATATAATGTTATTAATGTGATTCAGGCTGTTTATAATGTTATTAATGTGATTCAGGCTGTTTATAATGTTATTAATGTGATTCAGGCTGTTTATGATGTTATTAATGTGATTCAGGCTGTTTATGATGTTATTAATGTGATTCAGGCTGTTTGTAATGTTATTAAATTGATTCAGGCCTAATATAATGTTAATAATGTGATTCAGGCTGTTTATAATGTTATTAATGTGATTCAGGTTGTTAGTAATGCTATTAATGTGATTCAGGCTGTTTATAATGTTATTAATGTCATTCAGGCAGTTTATAATGTTATTAATGTGATTCAGGCTGTTTATAATGTTATTAATGTGATTCAGGCTGTTTATAATGTTATTAATGTGATTCAGAATGTTTATAATGTTATTAATGTGATTCAGGTTGTTTATAATGTTATTAAATTGATTCAGAGAGTTTATAATGTTATTAATGTGAGTCCAGGCTGTTTATAATGTTATTAATGTGATTCCAGGCTGTTTATAATGTTATTAATGTGATTCAGGCTGTTTGTAATGTTATTAATGTGATTCATAGTGTTTATAATGTTATTAATGTGATTTAGGCTGTTTATAATGTTATTAATGTGATTCCAGGTTGTTTATAATGTTATTAATGTGATTCAGGCTGTTTATAATGTTATTAATGTGATTCAGGCTGTTTATAATGTTATTAATGTGATTCAGGCTGTTTATGATGTTATTAATGTGATTGCAGGCCGTTTATAATGTTATTAAATTGATTCAGGCCTAATATAATGTTAATAATGTGATTCAGGCTTTTTATAATGTTATTAATGTGATTCAGGTTGTTAGTAATGCTATTAATGTGATTCAGGCTGTTTATAATGTTATTAATTTGATTCAGGCAGTTTATAATGTTATTAATGTGATTTAGGCTGTTTATAATGTTATTAATGTGATTCAGGCTGTTTGTAATGTTATTAATGTGATTCATAGTGTTTATAATGTTATTAATGTGATTCAGGTTGTTTATAATGTTATTAATGTGATTCAGGCTGTTTATAATGTTATTAATGTGATTCAGGCTGTTTGTAATGTTATTAATGTGATTCAGGCTGTTTATAATGTTATTAATGTGATTCAGGCTGTTTATAATGTTATTAAATTGATTCAGAGTGTTTATAATGTTATTAATGTTATTCAGAGTGTTTATAATGTTATTAATGTGATCCCAGGCTGTTTATAATGTTATTAATGTGATTCAGAATGTTTATAATGTTATTAATGTGATTCAGGCTGTTTATAATGTTATTAATGTGATTCCAGGTTGTTTATAATGTTATTAATGTGATTCAGAGTGTTTATAATGTTATTAATGTGATTCAGGCTGTTTATAATGTTATTAATGTGATTCAGGCTGTTTATAATGTTATTAATGTGATTCAGGCTGTTTATACTGTTATTAATGTGATTCCAGGCTGTTTATAATGTTATTAATGTGATTCAGAGTGTTTATAATGTTATTAATGTGATTCAGGCTGTTTATAATGTTATTAATGTGATTCAGGCTGTTAGTAATGCTATTAATGTTATTCAGGCTGTTTATAATGTTATTAATGTGATTCAGGCTGTTAGTAATGCTATTAATGTGATTCAGGCTGTTTATAATGTTATTAATGTTATTCAGGCTGTTTATGATGTTATTAATGTGATTCAGAGTGTTTATAATGTTATTAATGTGAGTCCAGGCTGTTTATAATGTTATTAATGTGATTCAGAATGTTTATAATGTTATTAATGTGATTCAGGTTGTTTATAATGTTATTAAATTGATTCAGAGAGTTTATAATGTTATTAATGTGAGTCCAGGCTGTTTATAATGTTATTAATGTGATTCCAGGCTGTTGATAATGTTATTAATGTGATTCCAGGCTGTTTATAATGTTATTAATGTGATTCAGGCTGTTTATAATGTTATTAATGTGATTCAGGCTGTTTATAATGTTATTAATGTGATTCAGGCTGTTTATAATGTTATTAATGTGATTCAGGCTGTTTATAATGGTATTAATGTGATTCAGGCTGTTTATAATGTTATTAATGTGAGTCCAGGCTGTTTATAATGTTATTAATGTGAGTCCAGGCTGTTTATAATGTTATTAATGTGATTCCAGGTTGGGGATTTGGACCATTGACGCTGCTTACTCTGACGACTTCACGACAACAGCGAGAGCCGACTTTGAAGTTAAAGAATATGGTAACAGATACTTCACGAGACAAGATTCAAACCAAACAGCGTCAAAGGTCATTATTAATAAAGTTAAATAACAATAACTCTTCTTCAGTTCTTCCTAGTTTCTACATCCACGTGCAGCCAGAAGCTAACTTCATTAGCTACGGAAGCTTCAACCGCTTCACCTTCAAGGTGTCAGCAAGGTGAGAACCTCCATCATGTCCTCCATCATGTCATCCATCATGTCCTCCACCACGTCCTCCATCATGTCATCCATCAATTCCTCCACCACGTCCTCCACCACGTCCTCCATCATGTCCTCCATCATGTCCTCCATCATGTCCTCCACCATGTCATCCATCATGTCCTCCACCATGTCCTCCACCATGTCCTCCACCATGTCCTCCACCATGTCATCCATCATGTCCTCCACCACGTCCTCCATCATGTCATCCATCATGTCCTCCACCACGTCCTCCATCATGTCATCCATCATGTCATCCATCATGTCCTCCACCACGTCCTCCACCACGTCCTCCACCATGTCCTCCATCATGTCATCCACCCTGTTTCAGGTACGTCCACGGGGCCCCGGTGGACGAGGGGGAGGTGTTCCTGCGCTACGGCTACGTCAGCGGGACGAATCCTCCGGTCATCATCCCGAGCTCCGTCCGGAAGGAGAGAGTAAGAGACTCTTTAATACATGAAGCCTGAATATATAAAGCCTGAATATATAAAGTCTGAATATATAAAGTCTGAATATATAAAGTCTGAATATATAAAGTCTGACTACATAAAGTCTGAATATATAAAGCCTGAATATATAAAGTCTGAATATTTAAAGTCTGACTACATAAAGTCTGAATATTTAAAGTCTGAATACATAAAGTCTTAATCTATAAAGTCTGACTACATAAAGTCTGAATATATAAAGTCTGAATATATAAAGTCTGAATACACACATCAACTGGTAGTTTTCAAAACAAAAGTTTCCGTTCAGTTTATTTACTTTTGTATTTACATTTATTATGTTTTGACCTTTTTCATGTTCATCATTTACAATGTATCATCCATGTTTCTCCCCTCAGTGAGAAGAGTTTATACAAACATAATGTTCAGCTAGTTTTTCTTTTCATAATAATAATCCTTCATAATAATAATCTTGTGGTGGTTGAATGCAGCTGAAGCCTGAAAGACTCGACTCAGGGCCAAAAGAAAAACAACAGTCAACACAAACTCAGGATTTCAGTCTGTAAATATATTAAACTTTAATCCCCAGCCGGGTTATGTGTGGACAGAAATATACTTTATATAAACGTAAACGTCACGGACAGCTTCACCTTTCAGTGTCTGTGCTTCAGTTGTCGTCCACAGGTGAAGTGGACGTGACTGTGAACATGGAGAAGGTCCTCTCAAAACACGATGGACCAAAAGACGTCAACGGTCTGGTGGGGAAGTACCTCTACATCGCTGTCCTGCTGCAGGAGGACACAGGTAGTCTTCAGTCCTAAACCTGAGATTAAATGAATGAGAAATTACATTGAGTCCTAAACCTGGCATTTAATGTCTTAAGCCTGACATTTAGAGGCTTAAACCTGACATTTAATGTCTTAAACCTGACATTTAATGTCTTAAGCCTGACATTTAATGTCTTAAGCCTGACATTTAGAGGCTTAAACCTGACATTTAATGTCTTAAGCCTGACATTTAATGTCTTAAGCCTGACATTTAGAGGCTTAAACCTGACATTTAATGTCTTAAGCCTGACATTTAATGTCTTAAGCCTGACATTTAGAGGCTTAAACCTGACATTTAATGTCTTAAGCCTGACATTTAATGTCTTAAGCCTGACATTTAGAGGCTTAAACCTGACATTTAATGTCTTAAGCCTGACATTTAGAGGCTTAAACCTGACATTTAATGTCTTAAGCCTGACATTTAAGGCTTAAGCCTGACATTTAGAGGCTTAAGCCTGACATTTAATGTCTTAAGCCTGACATTTAGAGGCTTAAACCTGACATTTAATGTCTTAAGCCTGACATTTAGAGGCTTAAGCCTGACATTTAATGTCTTAAGCCTGACATTTAGAGGCTTAAACCTGACATTTAATGTCTTAAGCCTGACATTTAGAGGCTTAAACCTGACATTTAATGTCTAAAACCTGACTCTTTAAATCTTAAACCAGACATTTAACAGGTGCCCCCCCCTTGTCTCTCAGGTGGGATCAATCAGGAGGCGGAGTTTGCTGCAGTAAAGTTTGTCAAATCACCGTACAGCCTGAGCCTGGTGTCCACGCCCCCGTTCATCAAACCTGGACTTCCCTATAACATCCAGGTGAGTCCAGACGGTCACACCTGTCTCACCTGTCTCACCTGTCTCACTGCTCAGAGGAACGTTTGGGTCAGGTGAACTCTACCTCAGTGATGTCATGATTTCTCTGCAGGTGCTGGTGAAGGATCACCTGGACAAACCAGTGAACCAGGTCCAGGTGCGTCTGGTGGAGCAACGGCTGTTCAGACAGGGGACGGCGAGCGAGGACTTCCCCTGTCGCTCCAGCGACAACAGCCAATCAGACGGCCTCACTTTCTTCATCTGCAACACGCCCAGGGGAGTAGTCAGAGCTGAGCTGAAGGTGAGGAGGAGGAGGAAAAGGAGGAGGAGGGGGAGGAGCTGTGCTCAAGGTGAGGAGGAGGAGGAGGAGGAGGAGGGGGAGGAGCTGTGCTCAAGGTGAGGAGGTGGAGGAGGAGGAGGAGGAGGAGGAGGAGGAGGAGGAGGAGCTGTGCACAAGGTGAGGAGGAGGAGGAGGAGGAGGAGGCTGTGCAAGGTAAGGAGGAGGAAGGAGGAGGAGGAGGAGGAGGAGGAGGAGGAGGGGGAGGAGGAGGGGGAGGAGCTGTGCTCAAGGTGAGGAGGAGGAGGAGGAGGAGGAGGGGGAGGAGCTGTGCTCAAGGTGAGGAGGTGGAGGAGGAGGAGGAGGAGGAGGAGGGGGAGGAGCTGTGCACAAGGTGAGGAGGAGGAGGAGGAGGAGGAGGAGGAGGAGGAGGAGCTGTGCTCAAGGTGAGGAGGAGGGGGAGGAGCTGTGCTCAACGTGAGGAGGAGGAGGAGAAGGAGGATATTGTTTGTGTTATTGTTGTTTATGTGTTGATGTTTACATGTTTTAAACTTGTTTTAGTTGGTTTTTACCTTTAAAATGTTTACTTTTTATTAACTTGTTGTTTTTATTGTTTATTTGTCTTCTTCCTGTTGTTTACTTGTAAAATGTTTAGTTATTGTTTACGTGTTTTTCCTTCCTTGTTTACATGCTGTTTTTTGTTGTCTTTGTTGTTGTTTACTTGTTTTCTTCCTGTTGTTGACACAGTTTGAGACGGCGGACCCCGCCCTCCCTGCAGCCAGTCAGGCCGCCCTGCGCCTGGAGGCGTCGGCCTACCACTCCCCGAACCAGCGCTACCTGTACATCGACCCCCCGCTGCCCGGCCACGGCCTGGTGGTGGGGGGCGTCGCCAGCATCCAGGTGTACTCGGCCACGCCCTTTTACCTGCCTGTCAGGGCGCTCGGCTACCTGGTGCTCTCCCGGGGGAAGGTGGTGGGCTTCGGCACCCAGAAGTTCGTCTCCGGCAGCGACAACAAGCAGACGCTGCGCTTCGAGGTGACGGCGGCCATGACGCCCTCCATCAGGCTGCTGGTCTACTACGTCCTCTACGGGGAGGGGACCTCCGAGCTGGTGGCCGACTCCGTGTGGATGGATATCAGGGACAAGTGTGTCAACGGACTGCAGGTACACACACACACACACACACACACACACACACACACACACACACACACACACACACACACACACACACACACACACACACACACACACACACACACACACACACACACACACGGCAGGAGGGCACAGGGGACTGGAGGACACCGGCTTTAGCAGAGAAACATGAAAGGTCGGGTGAACCGTCAAGGAGGATGGAAGTTTAAGCCGGACTGCAGAGGGTTGATTATTCTGTCCACTTCAAAGGGGCAAACGAAACGGGGTGCCAATCTAAGGGATTCCACCTGAAGGGCAAGTCCCGTGATGACAGCCAAACCTTCTGACCGGGGCGGTAAGCAGGTGCAGGTGCTCTGTGGCGGTCCGCGAGGAGCCTGGTGCGGGCAGTCGAACGGAGGAGCGCAGCCTGGACCTCCTTCCATATCTGCCGGGACCTACGGAGGAGGGCTGGCAGAGATGGGATCGCCAACGGGCCATGAAGGGGGACATGTGGCGGAGCTGGTAAGGGAGTTGTGAGCATACTCGACCCAGGGCAAGTGTGCGGACCAGGAGGACGGGAGCAGTGACACAACGTGAGGCCGTCTCCAAATCCTGATTTGCCCGCTCCGTCTGGCCATTAGATTGGGGATGATATCCAGAAGAAAGACTGGCGGTAGCACCCAGAGCCCGACAAAAGGCTTTCCAGACCTGTGAAGAAAACTGCAGGCCTCGGTCAGACACGATGTCCTGGGGAATGCCGTGTAGTCGGAAGACATGGAGGACCAGGAGGTTAGCAGTCTTAGTGGCCGAAGGCAATTTGGGGAAGGGAATGAAGTGCAGTCTTGGAAAAACGGTCCACAATTGTTAGGATGGTGGTGTTCCCGTCCGACAGGGGCAGGCCGGCGACAAAGTCCACTGCTATCTGGGACCAGGGGCAGCGGGGGTATGGGCAAAGGACACAACTGACCAGCTGGGGGTTGATGGGATGCGGCGCGGGTGTCTTTGGACATAGATGGCCACCAGAACCGTTGTTTGATGAAGGCGAGAGTGCGGTGGAACCCAGGATGACAGGTGAGTTTGGAGGAATCGCTGGGCCTCCCGGATGAGAGACTCCACTCCCCATGTGACCACCAGAGCGGATTCAGGCTTGGAGGTGGGTCTTTCTGTGGTGGACTGATGGGAGAGAGCATCAGGTTTGGTGTTGTGCGAACCCGGGCGGTAGGTGAGAGTGAAGTTAAACCTTCCAGGAACAAAGCCCACCGAGCCTGGCGGGAGTTTAATCTTTTGGCAGAGCGGAGGTATGAGAGGTTGTTATGGTCGGTCCAAACTACGAACGGTTGTTCAGCTCCCTCCAACCAGTGCCTCCACTCCTCGAGTGCAAGAACCACAGCCAGTAGCTCCCGGCTGCCACATCGTGGTTGCGCTCTGCGGGTGAAAGGCGCCGGGAGCAGCTTCTGGTCCTGGGGAGACCGCTGAGAGGACGTGTGGTCTGTAAAGGTGCTTTAATAATAATCTCACACATACTTATTTTCTCACCCTCCATTCATTAAAAGATTATTTCTACATGAACTCTCTGAATGTTCCTTTTTGATTATTTGTTGATTGTTTGCTGATTGTTTGTTGATTGTTTGTTGATTGTTTGTTGATTGTTTGTTGATTGTTTGCTGATTGTTTGTTGATTGTTTGCTGATTGTTTGTTGATTGTTTGTGTCAGACTGAGCTGTCCTATCGCAGTCGAGTCTACAAACCAAAGGAGAACCTGCGTCTGGACATCCGGACCAATCAGGACGGTCTGGTCGCTCTGTCTGCGGTCGACTCCGCCCTCTACGCGCTGCGCCCCAACTACAGGGACCCCGTTACCACGGTAACACAGAAAACACCTCACCTGCAGGGACATTTTGTTTACAGTATAGTTAGTAGATCTTTGTACGTGAAGCGCTATGAAACAGTAACAGGAAGTACGGTGGCCTGCAGGTCCTGCGTCACCTGGAGCAGAGCGACCTGGGCTGTGGGGGGGGAGGCGGCCGGGACAGCGCAGACGTCTTCCGACTGGCTGGACTCACCTTCTTCACCAACGCCAACGCCCACCCCTCAACCAGCAGTACGTAGATCAGTCAGTCAGTCAATCAGTCAGTCAGTCAATCAGTCAGTCAGTCAATCAGTCAATCAATGACAGTCAGTGTTTTGTAAGTGGTTTGATGTGTGTGTGTGTGTGTGTGTGCGTGCGTGTGTGTGTGTGTGTGTGTGTGTGTGTGTGAGAAGTTGAGGCGTGCACAGCAGCCGTGCGTCCAAAGCGAGCTCTGACTGAAGAGGAGAAGACAAAGAAAGGTGAGACTCGTTTCTCTGGAGGTCGAGTTCACCTGAACCTTTTCTTTTTGTTTTAAAGAACCTAAAGACCCCGATCAGAAGACAACACACACTTCTCAAACAATAACCAGACACAAGATCTGCACCTCTACAAGTTTACATGTTTACAAGTTTACAAGTTTACAAGTTTACATGTTTACATGTTTACATGTTTACAAGTTTACATGTTTACATGTTTACAAGTTTACAGTAGGTAACAGTGTCTCTGTCTGTCCAGCGGAGAGCTACGGTCCTCTGAAAGCCTGCTGTGTTCAGGGCATGAAGTACATTCCAAAGAGTGTGACCTGCTTTCAGTTCGCCCTGCAGAGGTTCAGGAGACACCCTCACTGCGGAAAGGTCTTCGGCGCCTGCTGTGAGTTCCTCCAGCAGAACCTGGACCAGAACCAGGACCTGGTCCTGGGACGCAACGGTCAGTCCTGAAAACAACACCACTTGTTTTATTGTGAAGGGACATCAGAGATAATGATGTCCTGCAGAACTTCCTGCAGGATATTTGCCTCATCTTTAACACTAGTGTGTGTGTGTGTGTGTGTGTGTGTGTGTGTGTGTGTGTGTGTGTGTGTGTGTGTGTGCAGCGATGGGTGCAACCTTCGACGTGGCTCCTTCTCTGGTCCGGAGCTACTTTCCAGAGAGCTGGATGTGGGAGGTGCAGCGTGTCAGGTGAAACAAATCAAGCGCACCCTTAAATCTGTTTGTTTGGACCAGGAGACGACCTCTGGTTCTTTAAAGTGAAGTCAAAGCTTCCTGGGTTAGAGCTGCATTCTCTCTCCTGACCACCAGGGGGCGACTCCTCTGGTTGTATAGAAGTCAAAGCTTCATGTGTTAAAGCTGCATTCTCTCTCCTGACCACCAGGGGGCGACTCCTCTGGTTGTATAGAAGTCAAAGCTTCATGTGTTAAAGTCTCTGACCGTCCTCGTCTTTGTGTCCTCAGTTCGGGCAAGCTGATGGCCATCAGGCCTCTCCCGGACTCTCTCACCACCTGGGACATCAGGGCCATCGGCATGTTCCAGAACGGTGAGGCCCCCTTCATCTCATCCTCTCCTCCTTCACTCAATACCTCTATCTTTACTGCCTTCCTTTCTTTAGCCCTCTCTCCAGCACCTGTGCATGTTCTCCCTCGTCAGCGTGAGTCTGAGTTCACGAACTGAAACAGTTCCAGACATGCAGCTTTGGTTATTTGAATCTCTAATTTGCTCGAAGGTGCAAATGGTTTTCTGTATTGATTCTTGTATTAATTGCCCCTCCAATGAATTGCCACCTTAACATGGTGGAGGGTTTATGTGCCCCAGGGACCCTGAGAGCTGTTTGGTGGGGGCAGTAGGTCCTTGTAGGGTCTCCCAAGGCTAAGAGTGGCCACACCTCGCCCGACAAACCGGGGTTCCTTCTGGTGGCCAGACACTCGGGGCCCAAGAAACCCACCACTCATGGTGGGGGGGGGCATTGGGGTCGGTGCAAAGGGAGCAGGAGGGCAGGCCAGGGGGCACCTACAGGTGTCCTGACCCCGGGTACCGCAGACTGGCTCTCAGGATGTGGAAGGTCACCTCTCTGGTGGGAGGGGACCTGGAGTTGGATCACCTGGTGGGGAGTTGGATCACCTGGTGGGGCGTTGGATCACCTGGTGGGGAGTTGGACCACCTGGTGGGGCGTTGGACCACCTGGTGGGGCGTTGGACCACCTGGTGGGGAGTTGGATCACCTGGTGGGGCGTTGGACCACCTGGTGGGGAGTTGGACCACCTGGTGGGGCGTTGGACCACCTGGTGGGGCGTTGGACCACCTGGTGGGGCGTTGGATCACCTGGTGGGGCGTTGGACCACCTGGTGGGGCGTTGGACCACCTGGTGGGGAGGAGGCTGTCAAGCTGAAGCAGGAGGCCTTAGGGCTCGGG
>JACSYO010000659.1:0-2500 GCA_016806645.1 Ophiodon elongatus | reverse complement strand
CTCCTGCTCCTCCTCCTCCTGCTCCTACTCCTCCTCCTCCTCTCCCTGCTCTTCCTCCTCCTCCTCCTCCCCTCCTCCTCCCTCTTCCTCCTCCTCTTCCTCCTGCTCCTCCTCCTGCTCCTCCTCCTCCTCCTCCTCATCCTCTGCTCCTCCTCCCCTCCTCCCTCTTCCTCCGCTCCTCCTCCTCCTGCTCTCCCCCTCCTCCTGCTCCTCCTGCTCCTCCTCTTCTCTGCTCCTCCTGCTCCTCCTCCTCCTCCTCTTCCTCCTGCTCCTCCTCCTCCTGCTCCTACTCCTACTCCTCCTCCTGCTCCTGCTCCTCCTCCTCCTCCTCTTCCTCCTCCTCCTCCTCCTCTTCCTCCTCCTCTTCCTCCTCCTCCTCCTCCTCCTCCTCTTCCTCCTCCTCCTCCTCCTCCTCCTCATTGTTTGTGACTCACCTTCCTCTTTGTGTGCTGCGTTCTGATTGGCCGCAGGCTGCAGGGACGTCTGCTGTCGACCAATCGGTGTATCTGACGTCCTTCGTGCTGATCGCGTTACACAAAGTCATGAAGATCCAGGACCCCATCCTGCAGCTCCGGGTGAGAGCACCTTCCTCCTCCTCTCCTCCTCCTCCTCTTCCTCTTCCTCTCCTCCTCCTCTTCGTCCTCTTCGTCCTCCTCCTCCTCTTCGTCCTCCTCCTCCTCTTCATCCTTTTTAACTCCATAACCTTTTAATTCAATAAAATTAAATTTATCTTTTGGAGCCCAAAATCACAAATTACAAATTCTCCTCAGAGCGCTTTACAATCTGTACACATACGACATCCTCTGACCTTTGACCTTCACATCCTCTGACCTTTGACCTTCACATCCTCTGACCTTTGACCTTCACATCCTCTGACCTTTGACCCTCACATCCTCTGACCTTTGACCCTCACATCCTCTGACCTTTGACCTTCACATCCTCTGACCTTTGACCCTCACATCCTCTGACCTTTGACCCTCACATCCTCTGACCTTTGACCTTCACATCCTCTGACCTTTGACCTTCACATCCTCTGACCTTTGACCTTCAAATCAGAACAGGAAAAACTCCCCAAAAACCTTTTCAGGGGAGAAACCTTCAGGAGAGCAACAGATGAGGATCCTCTCTCAGGAGGACAGAAGTATGATAGAGGTCATGTGATCAGAATGAACATCATAACAGTTACAACACATTCAATGCATATGACATCATGATTCATATAATGAGAGTAGAATAGTCATGGTAATAGAAGCATTCATGGTATTGACCATACTAATTGCAATGCAACTAGAAATAATGATAATAGCAGTAGGTGTCGGGCAGGACCAGGGTCCAGATGCTAACTATAGACCTGAACCAGCCCTAACTATAGACCTGAACCAGGCCTAACTATAGACCTGAACCAGCCCTAACTATAGACCTGATCCAGCCCTAACTATAGACCTGAACCAGCCCTAACTATAGACCTGAACCAGCCCTAACTATAGACCTGAACCAGCCCTAACTATAGACCTGAACCAGCCCTAACTATAGACCTGAACCAGCCCTAACTATAGACCTGAACCAGCCCTAACTATAGACCTGAACCAGCCCTAACTATAGACCTGATCCAGCCCTAACTATAGACCTGAACCAGCCCTAACTATAGACCTGATCCAGCCCTAACTATAGACCTGAACCAGCCCTAACTATAGACCTGATCCAGCCCTAACTATAGACCTGATCCAGCCCTAACTATAGACCTGATCCAGCCCTAACTATAGACCTGAACCAGCCCTAACTATAGACCTGAACCAGCCCTAACTATAGACCTGATCCAGCCCTAACTATAGACCTGAACCAGCCCTAACTATAGACCTGAACCAGCCCTAACTATAGACCTGAACCAGCCCTAACTATAGACCTGAACCAGCCCTAACTATAGACCTGAACCAGCCCTAACTATAGACCTGAACCAGCCCTAACTATAGACCTGAACCAGCCCTAACTATAGACCTGAACCAGCCCTAACTATAGACCTGAACCAGCCCTAACTATAGACCTGAACCAGTCCTAACTATAGACCTGAACCAGCCCTAACTATAGACCTGAACCAGCCCTAACTATAGACCTGAACCAGTCCTAACTATAGACCTGAACCAGCCCTAACTATAGACCTGAACCAGTCCTAACTATAGACCTGAACCAGCCCTAACTATAGACCTGAACCAGCCCTAACTATAGACCTGAACCAGCCCTAACTATAGACCTGAACCAGTCCTAACTATAGACCTGAACCAGTCCTAACTATAGACCTGAACCAGGCCTAACTATAGACCTGAACCAGCCCTAACTATAGACCTGAACCAGCCCTAACTATAGACCTGAACCAGCCCTAACTATAGACCTGAACCAGCCCTAACTATAGACCTGAACCAGCCCTAACTATAGACCTGAACCAGCCCTAACTATAGACCTGAACCAGCCCTAACTATAGACCTGAACCAGCCCTAACTATAGA
>JACSYO010000657.1:115000-205520 GCA_016806645.1 Ophiodon elongatus | reverse complement strand
TATAATTATTTTTTAACAATTTTCTATTGTACAAAATTATATATATTTTCTTCTTTTTTTTATTTTGTATTATAAACATTTGCATGATATGAATCAAATATTTTAAATAATCACTCAAACACTCCAAAGTAAAATCTACCTTCACAACGTCAGTAGTTTCCTCTACAGCTGAAGAAAAAAAACAAATGTTCTAAAAAGGTATTAAATGCTTTTGATAAACAGTAAATGATTAAATGTGTTTCAGGACGGATGGTTACATCGTGTGTGAGGAGCACGAGGAGATCCTCAGAGCGGCCTGGTTAGAGGACCAGGAGATCCAGAAACAGAAGGAGAACGAGGTGTGTGTGTGTGTGTTTGTGTGTGTGTGTGTGTGTGTGTGTGTGTGTGTGTGTGTGTGTTTCACCTCTTCCTCCCGTTGCCTCCCCAGAAAAAGGAGAAGCGGGTGCTCTCCAACTGGACCCTGCTGGTGAAGGGGCTCCTGATCCGAGAACGACTGAAGCAGCGCTACGGAAAGAAGAGCCAGGGCCTCGGGGGCCTCGGGGAGAGCGGCGGGCTGTCGGAGGACGAGGAGGAGGAGGAGGAGGAGGAGGAGGAGGCCGCGAGCCCTTCAGCCAAGACGGCGTCCGAGACTCTGGCCTTGTCCTGGCCCCAGAACCGGCAGGCGGAGCAGGACGGAGGCAGCATCAGCGGACTGAAGAAGACCACGAGCAAGCGAGAGAAGAGAGGACAAGAGAAACACCTGTTCCCCTTCGAGAAAGTGTGACACACACGGGTTTAGTTAAACCAAGGCTCAGGACTCTGGGTTTAGTTAAACCAAGGCTCAGGACTCTGGGTTTAGTTAAACCAAGGCTCAGGACTCTGGGTTTAGTTAAACCAAGGCTCAGGACTCTGGGTTTAGTTAAACCAAGGCTCAGGACTCTGGGTTTAGTTAAACCAAGGCTCAGGACTCTGGGTTTAGTTAAACCAAGGCTCAGGACTCTGGGTTTAGTTAAACCAAGCCTCAGGACTCTGGGTTTAGTTAAACCAAGGCTCAGGACTCTGGGTTTGGTTGGAAATGAGGGCTCCCGGGACTCACTGGGTTTGGTTAAACCAGAGACTCAGGACTCTGACTCCTCCATTACACTACGGCAGGATGGGAGGGCTTCAGGTGGAACACATGTTTAATACATTGGTGTAGAGTTGAGTCCTCATTGGGACGGCTTTGGTTGTGGTGTTGGGGAAGGGAGATGGAGGGAGGAAGGGAGGGAGGAGGGAGAGGAGGGAGGAGGGATGGAGGGAGGAGGGAGGAGAATGAGTATCTTGTGGTGAGCTGATCTGTTCCTCCCAGTGAATTTGACCAGTGCTTTAAAGCAACTTCTCTTTCTTTCTTTCTTTCTTTCTTTCTTTCTCTCTCTCTCTCTCTCTCTCTCTCTCTCTCTCTCTCTCTCTCTCTCTCTCTCTCTCTCTCTCTCTCTCTCTCTCTCTCTCTTCCCCCCCCCCCCTCATCACTGAGCCTCTTCCTGTGAGCTCATGTTCTCTGTTGGTCTTTCATCTGAGAGCTCAGTAGAAACACAGCAGGATGTCAGCGAGCAGAGAACCGAGCGTCTCATGTGCAGCTTGTCTCCTGGAAGGAGGCTGTTTCCTCTGAGAGGCTCAAACTCAACATGAACGTGAGAACTGGTTTTTACCGCCTGTACAGACGTCCTCTACGTGCTGTACTCCTCAGACAGGCTGCTTCACCAGAGGTTCACTGGTTCCTGCTGTATTCTGAAGCCCTCACATTCACCCTCTCACATTCACCCTCTCATATTCACCCTCTCACATTCACCCTCTCATATTCACCCTCTCACATTCACCCTCTCACATTCACCCTCTCACATTCACCCTCTCACATTCACCCTCTCACATTCAGCCTCTCACATTCACCCTCTCACATTCATCCTCTCACATTCATCCTCTCACATTCACCCTCTCACATTCACCCTCTCACATTCAGCCTCTCACATTCAGCCTCTCACATTCAGCCTCTCACATTCACCCTCTCACATTCAGCCTCACATTCATCCTCTCACATTCACCCTCTCACATTCACCCTCTCACATTCAGCCCCTCACATTCAGCCTCTCACATTCACCCTCTCACATTCAGCCCCTCACATTCACCCTCTCACATTCAGCCTCACATTCATCCTCTCACATTCACCCTCTCACATTCACCCTCTCACATTCAGCCCCTCACATTCAGCCTCTCACATTCACCCTCTCACATTCAGCCTCTCACATTCACCCTCTCATCCTGTTTCACTCCGTGTGTCTCTACGTGCTTCTGTACACAGCAGGTGATGGCTGTATTTAAAATGGTCAATCGTTTTTGTATGAACAGTATTTTTCTAAGATATAATAATAATAATAATAATAATAACAGTTAAAAGCAAAAGAAAATAAAAAAGATTTTGTTGACTCTGCTTTTTTTGCATTTATTAGATATTTTTAAACAGAATTTTAACTTAAAATGATAAAGTCTAGCATAAACCACCCCACGACCAATTCTGTGATTATACAAATGACCATAAGACTAAAAATATAAATATTGTTATGAATTCTAATTGATTTCCTTCCAGTGAACATTCACAAAATAGTTTCTAAAGCCGCCGGTCCTTTAGAGCTAAAACACTTTGCACATGTTTTTATATAATAATGTCTGAACATCAAAGTATTCAGATACATGTTGAAGTTACGATAATAATTAAGTTGCTGTACATGCGAGGTAACAATGTAACGATGTATGATAAAACAATAAGTTTGAGTTAATGTACAAATACATCACCAATATGGGGACTGATGGTGATGTGATGTAGTTTAAATATCAAACTAGTCAAAAATCAAAATAGTGATGCGGTTCATTTCATGTGATTAATGATGAGGATTTGTGTATAAATATGGAAACATTCCCTTAATCTGTGACGTGTACCAGAAGGCCTCAACGCTCCTCGTGGACGCCCTGCTCCTGGTTACACCAGCCTCAGAGGGGCTCATGTTACAAACGTTGACTTTAATACTTTAATACTGAACTTAAACCCAACAGCACAGACTGCAAGAGGACTGGAACCTAAGCAGCAAATAAAACGAGTAGTTCAGGAAGATAAAAACATGTTGTTGGTTTTTTGTGCAAAATTCCAAATAAGAATTTTCATAAAGTCGTAATCCTGCCATTAGCAAGATGAATGAATCCAAGTCGTTGTCGGATTATTCATATTAAACGAACCTCAGAAGCTCCTGTAATAGAGCCTGTGGTTGTTTATTTATATTAATGCACAAACACTAATGCATAAGTTGAAACTGCTGCTTTTTATTTACTGAAAGATAACATCTCCTGCCTCCATTTATCTATTCGCTACAATATGTCGGATTCATGTTGTGTATTTAAAGACATTTAAATTTATGGAGGAGGGGGGATTGTTGGAAAAAAATATGAAGAAAATATGAAAAAAACAAGAAAAAACATGAAAACAATATATTAAAAAAACATTAAAAAATATAAATAATTGTCTAATCAACCAAATAGTCACGACCCCCTGCAGTACCACCGCGGAGCCCATAGGGGTCATGGACCCCCTGTTGGAGACCTCTGTCATCGAAGAGGGAGGCACGAGAAACGCGGAAGTGACGTCATCCCTAAGTCCCTCTAATGGTCGCTCTTCCGCCCACAAAGCCGAGCGGACAGAGTCCCTCTCACACAGAAACCTCCTCCCGGTCATCAGCGCGGACCAAGCCGACGCTTCTACGAGAGGTAAAACAAACCCCCGCCGCCTCCAACGCGCGGGATGCGGGCCGAGTGAGTGTGTGTGTGAGGCCCGAGCTCCAGGGGGGGCCTTGTTTACATCTCGATCCCCGGGCTAGAGTGGGTGAGGGGCTGCGGGAGACGACGGCTAAACGGGGGAGGAGGGGACGTTTTACAGGCAACAAAAAAGAAAAGAAAAAGCTTTTCTCAAACAAAAAGCTTTTCCTGGTTCTGCTCTGCGAGTGTCGCCCAACAGTTTGCCTCGTGAGAGTCATGTCTCTGCGTCTGGATGTGACGTTTTTCTGCCCCTGCGCTAGCTGGGAAGCTAATCTAGCTAACGGTGTCGAGAGCCAACCGGCGACCGTGTTGACTGGAGACGCTCGAGCCGTAACGCGGCCGTTCCTGTCGTGGTCGTGACGGCTGTTGTAAACGGGGAAGAGCACACGTTACTAGCTCTCCTCGTGAATTTGTTTTAATTTGTATACGGTATTTATATACAATGTGATAAGTTAAACGATGCTACTTGATCTCTTGGTATTTCCAGCAGCTATCGTGACCATGACAACAACAGACGCTTTACGGCTGGACGGTCTCCAGTTAACACGGTGAACTGTTAGACCGTGACACCGGTACAGTGGCCAGCCGTTTTGTGTATTTGACTTCACCCCCGTTTAGTGCGTCTGCACCGAAATCGTACCAACATGCAACAAACAAGCCGGGTGTTTTTATTATTTTTTATTTATTCTACGTTGCTTTAACCCCCCCCCCCAATCCCCCCTTACTCCCCCGCCCCTCCCCCGAAACGGGAGACATTAGCCGAGCTGATGTGTGTCACCCAGTTGGCTGACTATTTTTAGCTTGGAACGGGCGGAATGCTGCTGGCTGCTGGCCCCGGCAGCCGGGGCCGGGCGGCTGCTGGCTACCGGGGCCGGTACCGGGTAACCTTGTGTTATATCCAGATGGATGCTTTTTTGCGAAGTCACATTTGATTGACGGTGCCGGTAAACTGCTTTGAGCTGGCAGTACATCTGTGGTGTCAACTTTTGTTATATATATATATATATATATATATATCTCACCCAGTACAATCCCACGGTGATGTTCGGTCCTGTCGTCATTTTTAACTGATTTATCCAAGTATTTCTGAAGTCATCACAGCAGAAATCTGTGTAAAACGTGTGTGTGGTTCCTCGTGTTCTGGGCTCCATCAGAGATGAGTCCAGACAATAGAAGCGGATCATTTGTGAGGATTTTAAAGGTTCACGGCATTAAAGAGCAGTGAGTCAGATGGTGACCGGGCCCTAATCCAATCACAGCCCATGGCCTTTAGATCATGGCCAGCTCATCTTCTAGCACGCAAAGACACTTAACAGGTTGTCAACGGGCCACGCTGTCTAATATACATATATAATAATAACATATAAGTAAGCCAAGTCCAAGAGCTATTTTACTGTTGCAGTCTAACTTTGATTATGGAGTATTTCATCTTCCTTTAAGTAATTATTCAAACTGTATAAATGCATCGAGAGCAACTTAAAGCGGTCATTAAATTCTCTGCATGTGCACAATTAAGTGGATTCTAATATGACGATCTGTAATATAAAGGTCAACTTGCTCAGTAGGAAAGGCACGCGTATTATTTGTGGAAAATTGGAGCCAGTTCAGACTTTAGTGACATGATGTGTGACATGGTGTCTTTTACGCGGTGCTTCATCTGTCCTCAGGCTCGACTTCAGGGAGTTGATTGAGCGTTGGGTGGGAAGGTTTGGCCACATGTCAGAATAATGACCGACTGCACTCCTTCAGAGCGGGTTTAACCGGCTCTGTGGGCTCAAATTTATATTCAGAAATTAGGACCCAGAGTACTCGGGTGATATTGTCATCGGAGACTCTCCAACATGGCTGGAACACCAGCTCTGTTCCGCTTTGTCAATAAGATATCGTTTCCATCCAAATATCACCAGCCGGTAACATCCCCGTCTCCCACAGCGTGTGAAGTGGAGTCGGACGGAGGCGGTCTCCAGTATTCTGAGACGGTCCACGTTTACGGTTGCGTAGACATGACAATTTAATAGATCAATATGAGATATTAAGAAAACACGGCACAGCGTGACGCCGAACTTTGGACGTGACCCAAAGAAGTAGTGATGGGATTAGGTGTGTGTGTGTGTGTGTGTGTGTGTGTGTGTGTGTGTGTGTGTGTGTGTGTGTGTGTGTGTGTGTGTGTGTGTGTGTGTGTGTGTGTGTGTGTGTGTGTGTTCCTCTGAATGTCGCAGCCTGTGACTGGTTCTTTCCTCTCTGGAGACTGTACGGTGATTTGGAGATTCCCGATACACAACCTTTGAGAAGTGTGTAGACTTCTGCAGACGTGGAAATGTGAAAAAAAACAGCCTGAGCAAATATACCCTTTTATTGCCATTTGATTCCGATCATGGAAAGTTTTCACCTCTGATATTAATATGAATCCTACATATTTTGTACAAGTATAAAAAAATATGTTGGGGAAAAGTTACAAAGAATATTGGAAAACTTTTTTGATCAGCTCTAATTAGATGTTTAGTTTAATCTTGCACTTGTTACTTGACATGTTTAGTTTAAGAATTAAGTTTACATGCAGAAAAATGAGCTATAGTCAACAACTTTGATCACTTATGCATGTTTCTTTAGATGCATCACTGTTTGTTGTTATTTATGTATTCCTCTCCCTCTGCTCTGCCCCCCCCTCCTGAGATCAGCCTGTAAACCAGCTTTCCAGATGAGTGACGGGGAGTGTGACTTCTTCTGCTTCTTCCGCTGCTGCTGAGCGCCTTGTCGCCTCAGGCGGTCGGACAGGAAGCCAGCGTGTCTCCTCTCAGCGACGCAGGCCGGTGGAAAGGAGGCGTCCCCTCAAACGACCCGCTCCCCGCTCAGTCTCGGCCCTCGGGACCCGACAGGTAGGCGGGCCGTCTACCGGGCCGGGCCGTCGACTCGGTCGACTGGATGTCTGTGGACATGAACAGCCAGGCGTCGGACAGCAACGAGGAAGACTTTGGGGTGAACTCTGAGGAGGAGGAAGACGAGGACGACGATGGAGGGGAAGAGGAGGATCAGGGCGACATCTCCACCTACTACGACGGCGTGGCCAGTGACGTGGAGCAGCAGGGGGCCGACTCCTTCGACCCGGAGGAGTACTTGTTCACCTGTCTGACCTACAAGGAGAGTCAGAGGGTGTTGCTGGAGGAGGTCAACGCTGTGGCCGCCACTCTGAAGGTGTGTGTGTGTGTGTGTGTGTGTGTGTGTGTGTGTGGGGGGGTTGTGGGTGTGGGTGGGGGGGGCTCATAACCCTGAGAGCGAAGCACAATATTCTCTCTGTGGTATTTTGCAAAAGCAGGATCTGAAATCGTCTGGCATACGACAGTAATAAGGAGCACACATATTAAAATGCCTCAAAGGTCAACGGACCGCCTGGTCCTCTCTGATTGGCCGTCGGCAGGTCAAACCTCCTGCCCGTGATTAGTGACGCAGAACACACGTCTCACTTGTTCTCACCGACATGTTTCTGCTTCTGTCACGAGAGGAGTGCACCAGTTTGTAAAGTGATTTCATTGAAGCTCTCTCGTGGTTACTAAACGTTACTCGTGCACTGAGACGCTGACGGGCGCTCTGGAGTTGCTCAGGCATCTGTTGCACGTGATGCACAAAACCCTTTTTCACAGAAGATATTTAGACTCAAATCAGGTATATAAGTGATCCAATGACGAGGAGGGACTTAAAGTCAGCTGCTTCACTTTCAGCGTGGACGCCGGCTCAGTCACGAGGCACATGAATATGGCATAAGCCTCATTTATGTAATAATAATGTAATAACACGTCTGCTGTGAAAAGCAACTAACCACACGTGTTCACTGCGGGCGACTTGGTCCCTGAATTACAGTACACTTCCGTTTTCTAGGCTGTTAACTAATCAACACAAACGTGGTGTTACCGGTCTCTCGTGTGGACAGAATACGGTTTTCTTTCTTCGTTTTATTGATTGTTGAATCTTACATCTATATGAGAACATTACAGTCCAAAGTGGTGCCTTCAAATAGATTATTTTGTCTTCTCGGTGATCAATAAAGCAAAAATATAGTCAATTTCCAAACGTACAAGACGCAAGCAAAGCTTCTGTTTACATTTGCAAAGCTGTGTTTAGCAAACAAGGTTTTTATTTAGTTTAAAAAATTGTCATTAATGCATTTTCTTTCAGTGACATCATCAAATAATTGTTTCAGTTCTACTGTTACATTTTTGGTTGTTTTGGGAAGATGTCAGAGTTGTTCTGTAACCAAAATATATAAATTAATAAATAAATAAAAGTATTGTTAGTGTTCAGTCAGAACCATGAAGGAAAGTCTGTTTATTATCCGTTATGTGAAAAGAGAGTTCATGTGTCACTGAATCTCTCTCTCTCTCTCTCTCTCTCTCTCTCTCTCTCTCTCTCTCTCTCTCTCTCTCTCTCTCTCTCTCTCTCTCTCTCTCTCTCTCTCTCTCTCTCTCTCTCTCTCTCTCTCTCGCTCTCTCTTCGCTCTCTCAGGTTTTACCAGCGGTAGCAAAACTGATCCTGGTGCATTTGCACTGGCAGGTTACACAAATATTGGACAGGTATGTCTCTTTTGCTGCTTACTCACACACACACACTCTCCTGCTTTTCATTCTTGCCGTCGTCCCTTTCCAGCTACTTTAATTCCGCCCTCGTTATTTTAATTCCCTCTTGGCTCTTTTACTTTTTCCTCCTCGCTCTCCTGACCTTATGATTTCCCTCTCGTTTTCTTTCTCTCTACCTCATTACATCACTGCAGTTTTATATTTTTCTGTCCCCCTCCCCCCAGATTTAAGTCCAACTCGTCTCTGCTGTTGTCCGACGCTCTGGTCCAGCCCAGCAGCTCCTGCAGATCAGTCGCTGTGAGTAACTTGTTCCTGGACTTCAGCTCACGGTTTTCATGCTTTGGTCATACTTTTTTATTCCGCTGTATTTCTTCACATCTCCTGCTTCAGGCCCCTCAGACGCTCCAGCCGCTCCAGTGTGGCGTGTGTCTGCAGGTCGTGAGGAGAGAGGCCCTGCTGGCGCTGCCCTGCCAGCACTCCTTCTGCAAAGCATGCTGGGAGCAGCACTGCACTGTCCTGGTCAAAGATGGCCTGGGAGTGGGTGAGCAGTGTGTGTGTGTGTGCTCACAGTTTCCCCCTCTGATCCTTGTGGATGTTCATATCGGTGTGTATGCGTTCCTCCTCATTAGGTGTTTAGTTTAACACGGTGTCCACATGGACGTGAACTAAGACCATTCATTTGGATTTTCAGGCATTTTGTATCCAAAATCTTACTACTTTTATCCCACAAGCCATTTGACCCGTTGTCCCGGTAACCCCGAGGGTTCAACGTTACCTGGACCAATCCCTCCGACCCCATAAGGTTCTTCAGCATGATAACGTTGGCCACGACTCGGCTAAGGAAGATATCTTTAGTCCGCCCAGCTCAGAACCCTTCGGCTCGACTGAGCTGTTAGCTAACGTTAGAAGAGATCAAACATGGCGTACAGCTGACAGTAAAATAAGTTTATTATTATTATTATTATTATTATTATTATTATTATTATTATTATATAATTTAACAGTATGTACAAGCTAGCTATCAGCCTCGTCGTTGTCCCCAAATCATGTGTGTGTGTGTGTGTACTCTTTGTAATTAGTGTGTGTGTGTGCGCGCCTGTGCCCTTTGTAATTAATGTGTGTGTGCCCTTAGTAATTAATGTGTGTGTGCCCTTAGTAATTAATGTGTGTGTGTGCCTGTGCCTGTGCCCTTTGTAATTAATGTGTGTGTGCGCCTGTGCCCTTTGTAATTAATGTGTGTGTGTGCAGGTATCTCGTGCATGGCTCAGGACTGCTCCCTGCAGATGCCAGAAGACTTTGTCCTGCCGCTGCTGCCAGGAGAGGAGCTGAAGGACAAATACAGACGCTACCTCTTCAGAGACTATGTCGAGGTGTGTGTGTGTGTGTGTGTGTGTGTGTGTGTGTGTGTGTGTGTGTGTGTGTATGCATGCTGCACCATGGTCTGTATGTACAGCAGCTGAGGCGTGTGTAATGGGAGCGAGGGGAGGAAAACCAGCTGGGTTATCGTCTCAGTATATTTATGATTTCTAACATTAGACACCGGTGTTTTCTTAGAGGATCCTTCACCCACGTTTAGAACGGAAACATTTCCAGGTTTTTAAATAACTGAGATTTCTGCCTACAATTGATGTGATGTAATAATTACATATTATTAATAAAGATTATTATGATTTGACCCTCTGGAAGCGTCTCATGATCGTCACTGTCGCGATGCGTCTGTTCCTCTTGTGAAGGTCTGACTGAAGCGTTGTCTCTTTGTCTCAGAGTCACTTCCAGCTGCAGTTGTGTCCCGGGGCCGACTGTCCCATCGTCATCAAGGTGCAGGAGCCCCGGGCACGCAGGGTGCAGTGTAGCCGCTGCAGTGAAGTCTTCTGGTAGGACACACACACCTTTACACACACACACACACACACACACACACACACACACACACACACACACACCTTTACACACACACCTCTTTACACACACACCTCTTTACACACACACGTCTTTACACACACGTCTTTACACACACGTCTTTACACACACACGTCTTTACACACACACGTCTTTACACACACACGTCTTTACACACACACGTCTTTACACACACACGTCTTTACACACACGTCTTTACACACACACGTCTTTACACACACACACACGTCTTTACACACACACACACACGTCTTTACACACACACACACACGTCTTTACACACACACATCTTTACACACGCACACGTCTTTACACACACACACACACCTTTATATACACACACACACCTTTATATACACACACACACCTTTATACACACACACGTCTTTACACACACACACCTTTTATACACACACCTTTATACGCACACACGTCTTTACACACACACCTTTTATACACACACACCTTTTATACAACAACGCTTTATACACACACCTTTACACACACAACATTTTATAACACACACTTTACACACACACACCTTTACACACACACACGCTTTACACACACACATTTTTACACACACATTTACATACACGTCTATACACACACACACACACACACACACACCTACCTTTAACAGGAGTTGTGTAATGTTGGTCAGATTCCTTTGCCAGCTGGCTTCATAATATATATTAATTTATCTCATTTAAACCTGAAGTAGATTAAATGCTCGTCAGCCAGAGTCGTCTCTTCATCTGAGCTTTGTAAATGATCTGTGTGGTTAAACATCACTCAGATATTCTATGATTTCTGAATCCATCCTGGTGTGTGTGTGTGTGTGTGTGTGTGTGTGTGTGTGTGTGTGTGTGTGTGTCTTTTCTCCGTCTCAGTTTTAAGTGCCGTCAGATGTACCACGCCCCCACCGACTGCTCCACCATCCGGAGATGGCTGACCAAGTGTGCTGACGACTCGGAGACGGCAAATTACATCAGCGCACACACTAAAGATGAATGATGGACACACACACACACACTAAAGATGTATGATGGACACACACACTAAAGATGAATGATGGACACACACACACACTAAAGATGAATGATGGACACACACACACACTAAAGATATGATAAGGTATGATGGACACACACACACAGTGTGTGGACATGTACAGGGCCATCATACATCTTTAGTGTGTGTGTCCATCATACGTCTTTTGTGTGTGTGTGTGCACACACGTGTGTATATATATCCATCTATAAATCAGATATAAATGCATGTTACTCATAACCTGTACTATGTGTCACGTTCTCTAATTGTTTGTTTATTTCTCCTCTAGTGTCCGAAGTGCAATATTTGCATTGAGAAGAACGGAGGGTGCAATCACATGGTGAGTCACATGATGAGTCACATGATGAGTCACATGACCATCTCCTTCCCTCATCACAGGAAATACTGAAAATATATTCAGACTTTGAGAACTGAAGTCTGCAACTTTCATATAGCTCAAACCCTCCTGGTCTCATGTTCCCTGCAGCGTGCTGGTTCTAAAGCTGCGGTTCTAAAGCTGCGGTTCTAAAGCTGCGGTTCTAAAGCTGCATGTGACGAGGCCTTGTGATTCATCGTGATTGTTTTGTTTCTGCTTCACTAACTCCACTTCCTCGTGTGTCTGTTTTTATTTCAGCAATGCTCCAAGTGCAAACACGGTGAGTAGCTCCCACCTCAGTCTGATCCAGTGACCCTTGACCTCACTGTCGTGGGCCCTGTAGGGGTTCCCTAGGGCCCCGATGCATCCACACAAAGAAGCCTCCCTGTCCTTTAGAACAAAGCCACAGAACAATAGGCCCCATGTGTTTAGTTTATACTCTACACAACAATTCTTATTTCTCATTCCACTCACATTCTGATACATTAAATAAAATCCCCTAAATGCTGCACGCTGTCCCTTTAAGAACAGAGCTGACCTGTGTGTGTGTGTGTGTGTGTGTGTGTGTTCGTGTGTTTGTGTGTGGGGACAGACTTCTGCTGGATGTGTCTGGGGGACTGGAAGACTCATGGCAGTGAGTACTACGAGTGCAGCCGCTACAAGGAGAACCCCGACATCGTGAACCAGAGCCAGCAGGCTCAGGCCAGAGAGGCCCTCAAGAAATACCTCTTCTACTTTGAGAGGGTGAGTCTTCTCTTTTTATTCAACCATTTATATTGTTTTAACCATTAAGCAAAACTGCTTAATGGTTAAAATAAAGGGGTAAATGGGTTGTTTCTCCCAAAATGCTGAGACTGGAGGACGTCTGTAAACCTGCTCTACATAAACTATGAAAGATGATTTCATCTTCAGATTTGAGGGCTTAAGGCTCATTGTCCTGTCTTTGGGGACATTTGTGTCCAAAGCCAAATATTTGTTCTGTGTTTTATTCTTTTTATTTAAACCTTTCCCCTCCAGTGGGAGAACCACAACAAGTCTCTGCAGCTGGAGGCTCAGACGTACCAGAGGATCCAGGAGAAGATCCAGGAGAGGGTCATGAACAACCTGGGGACCTGGATCGACTGGCAGTACCTGCACAACGCCTCCAGGCTACTGGCCAAGGTGTGTGTGTGTGTGTGTGTGTGTGTGTGTGTGTGTGTGTGTGTGTGTGTGTGTGTGTGTGTGTGTGTGTGTGTGTGTGTGTGTGTGTGTGTGTGTGTGTGCCGGTGACCTTGTGGAGTCGTGTGAGACCAGGTTTCTTTGTTCTGACCCGGTCTTTCCACCCTTCTTGTCTCCAGTGCCGCTACACGCTGCAGTACACGTACCCGTATGCCTATTACATGGAGTCTGGCCCGCGCAAGAAACTGGTGAGGAAACATGTCTTAAGGCCTGTCCATCATTCACACACACACACAAGGTACCGTGTGTGACTCCGCCCTCCTCCTGCAGTTTGAGTACCAGCAGGCCCAGTTGGAGGCGGAGATCGAGAACCTGTCGTGGAAGGTGGAGCGGGCCGACAGCTACGAGAGGGGCGTGGTGGGAGGAGAGGGGGAGCTCAGCGCCAGCGACAGAGGGGTGAGAGGCTATTATTTATTTATTTATTTATTTATTTATTTATTCAGACGCTCTACGGTTCATCAGGCCAAACCTTTAATCTGTCCAATATTTTGGGTTATTTAATATTTTTAAACTAGTGCATACTGCGCTTCCCTTTAGTGCTAACTAGTTAATGATTACACGCTAACGCACTAACCCAAGATGGTGAACACGGTAAATATTAAACCAGCTCATTATAGTTATATAGAAGCAAAGGAAACCCTTGTTCACCGATGGTACCTGCCGTGGTGTTTCCCTCCAGGATCTGGAGAACCAGATGCACATCGCTGAGAAGAAGAGACGCACGCTGCTCAACGGCTTCCAAGACACCTGAAGCTCCACCGCGACTGCAAAGCACCAGCATCTCCCTCCTCCCTCCTCCCTCCTCCCTCCTCCCTCCTTACTTACTTCCTTCCTTGCCTCCGATCTTTGCTTCCTTCCATGACCATGCAGTCATCCTGACCCCTCCCCTTTTTGCTCATTGGCCTCTTCCTTTGCGTCTTTCCCTCCTCTCACTCCCGTAATGCTGCAGGGCCACAGAACGCCACGATTGTATCTCCCTTTCTTCCTCTCGCCCCCTTCCTCATCCTCACCCAATACCCTCATCCTCACCCAATACCCTCATCCTCACCCAATACCCTCATCCTCACCCAATAACCTCATCCTCACCCAATACCCTCATCCTCACCCAATACCCTCATCCTCACCCAATAACCTCATCCTCACCCAATACCCTCATCCTCACCCAATACCCTCATCCTCACCCAATACCCTCATCCTCACCCAATAACCTCATCCTCACCCAATACCCTCATCCTCACCCAATACCCTCATCCTCACCCAATAACCTCATCCTCACCCAATACCCTCATCCTCACCCAATACCCTCATCCTCACCCAATACCCTCATCCACACCCAATACCCTCATCCTCACCCAATACCCTCATCCTCACCCAATACCCTCACCCAATACCCTCATCCTCATCCAATACCCTCATCCTCACCCAATACCCTCATCCTCACCCAATATCCTCACCCAATACCCTCATCCTCACCCAATACCCTCATCCTCACCCAATACTCTCATCCACACCCAATACCCTCATCCTCACCCAATACCCTCACTCAATACCCTCATCCTCATCCACACCCAATACCCTCATCCTCATCCACACCCACACCCAATACCCTCATCCACACCCAATACCCTCACTCAATACCCTCATCCACACCCAATACCCTCATCCTCACCCAATACCCTCACTCAATACCCTCATCCACACCCAATACCCTCACCCCCTCTCCTCCTCTCCTCCTCCTCTCGTTTTGTCTCGATCGTCTCATCACAGCGTTTCAGACCCTAAAGGTCAAACTGTCCGTTCTCTTCATGCGTCTGGAAACCGTTTCATGTGCTTTAATTCCTCGTTGAGCATCTGGACCTCGACACAAAGCGGCGAGAAACAACACGAAAGAGTCGGAGCAGCGTCATCACATCCTGAGATGCATGAATATTCATGAGAAAGAGAGAGAGCAGGTTTAATGATGGAGGACGTGGGGGTGGACTCCGTTTGTTTAGGGCCACTGATTGTGGATCTGCTTGGTGGTTTCCAGTAGACCACGATGACTAGGGGGTACTTGCTGGCAGTCGTACCTGTAGGACTTATTGAACCATATCATAAGAACAGAACATATGCTAAGCTGCGCTTCCCGAGCTCATTTCATTTTCAGTTCCCTGAGCCGTGAAAGTTTAATCGACATAAATAAAAAGCTAAAATGATAACCATGAAGATGATTGAGTAGCCGTGGAAGGTGTGTGATATTAAATGAAAGCTTTCATTGTGTAGGTGTTTTTTTATTTTTAATATTCCACCATAAACGTGTGTGTGGTGTGTTTACTGTGGACAAATGGTGACTTCAGTCCCACAAACTCCTTAAAATACAACGCAGTATTTTCCTAAGTACCACGCAGACAAAGGATGTGGATGTATTGAAAGTACAACTTTTCTTTTAGTTTTCTTTCACAATAAATCCCCCGTCGTGTGTGTGTGTGTGTGTGTTGCTACTACTGCCGGCAAATAGTCGCTAGTCATTGTTGTCTGCACCCACTGACCCCATGATGAACCCCAGTGTAATCTCTCTCTCTCTCGCTCTCTCTCTCTCTCCTGCAGTAAATAAACGTGACCAGCTGATTTGTCTCCTCCCCCCATCTTGTGCTCGCTTCTCTTTCTTTACATTCATCCCCTCACGTTGTTTTGTTTGTTCTTTGCTTCCTGCTCATCCTTCTCTTCTCTTCTGGAACATGGCTGTTGATGTAGATCGTTTAAAAAAAAAAAAAAAAAAAAAAAAAAAAGGAGAAAAGAGAAAAGAAATGGTTGTAATTTTCAACAGTTGTACATTAATACAGAAATAGTTACTGAGTTTTTAAAACCAGACCCGTCTCCTGTGAGTTCATTACACACACACACACACACACACACAAACCTTTTGAATGTTACTTCCATTTAAATGACTAGGAGTCAAAGTAAAGGTGATATGTTCCAGGAAGTTAGTGGGGTGTTTTGTTTTTTACCCTGTTACAGATGAAATGTGATGAGTGAACATGTGAATATGTCTGACCCCTTTAATAGGCTCCATGTGACACCTGAGGAGTTTCAACTCCTACATGTTTAGGTTCAACAGCAAAACCACCTTTCAAACTGATGTTTGCAGAATAAGCCGGTGACTTTTGAGGATAAAAATGCAGCTGAGATGTATAAACACAACCTTGTTGCTATGGTTTCCATATAATTACTCAATGGTTTTAGTGGGACTTGAGCTTAGTCCTCCTGCGTGGGTCCTGTAGGATCTCCACAGTCTGGATCCCAGGCCACCTCTGACCTTTAGAGGGGGCCTATCTTCTGACGGCGGTCTGCTGGGGGCCGAATATAGTCGGGTGTAAGTGAGTTCCAAGATGGTGTGAACGGGTCCGCTACTCGTGTGTGTGTGTGTGTGACCCAGTTTCACCTTCATACAGTCACATGCAGTGTGTGGGGGAGGAGAGCACGCTCAGGTGTTTACTCCTCAGCAGGACAGGGAGCCACGACCTGTTCAATTTATTTAGTATAGCCCAAAATCACAAATCACAAACTCCTCAGAGGCTCTACGGTCTACACACATACGACCTCCTCTGACCTTTGACCCTCACATAAAGTGGAACAATTTTAGTATTTCTGACCTGTGAAATCATCCAACTTCTCTCAGAATGATACTCCTGTTTGGAGAGTAACTAAGTACATGTACTCAAATTATTCATCTATTATCAATTATTAATCATTTTCGATACCTGTCCTTTACCTGAGTAGCTAAACAACAATATGTTTTTATAAAATCAGACATTCTGCCAATTGGGTACTCTTACTTTTGAAACTTGCAAAGTATATTTTGATGCTCATATATTTAGTGCAGATGTCTTCAACGGGGGGTCGTGAAATGTTTGGTTGATTAGACCATTTTTTATATTTTTATTTTAATTTCTTTTCCCCATCAAATGTAAATGTCTTTAAATACACATCAACATGAATCCAACATGTTGTAGTGAATGGATAAATGAGGCAGAAGATGTTATCTTTCAGTAAATAAAAATAAAAAGGTAAATTTGAATAGCTTGTGTGCATGATTATCATGCAGCTGACAGACATGTTGATATTGTCATTGGTATCAGCTGACAAGGTGAGTTTATAAACAGGCAGTGGCACGGCCACCCTACTCACTGGACCGTCACATGTTTAAAATAAAAACATGAATACATGAACCTGTGTATTATTTGAATAGCTTAGTATTGAATGCACAATACCAAGGTATGTGCATACATGGCACTAGGCCCAGTTTAATATAAAACACGACGTTATATTATATACATAGTAGGGGACCCTGCTCCACCCCTATCAGGTGGGGGTCCTTGAAGACCCCATGTTTAGTGAGTAATGGACATGTTGAATGCAGAACTTGAGTAAAAGAGTGCTGAATTTTTAAAGCCACATATCAGCAAAGCATGCTGGGACACTGAGTTCCACTGAGCAGGACTCCAAACCCACGAGCGGGTCGACCGGAAGTGACGTCGGTGTCGGAAACTGACGGCAGGGGGAACCTGACCCACGTGTCTATTCGAGGGAGCTGCGGAAAGAACATGCGCGCCCAGCCCCTGGCAGAGAGGAAGGAAGAACAGTCCCCGGTCCCGGTCCCCGTCCCCGTGCCTTGTGGTCTTGTTTACGTCTCCTCTCGTTTGCCTAGTTATTAGTTGTTGTTGTTTTTTAATCAGTTGCACCAGCGAAGGACCGGCGCGAGCGCTCAGTCGGCATCATGGCGGACTATCTGATTAGCGGTCAGACCGGGTACATCCCCGAGGACGGGCTGTCGGGCCAGCAGCTGTTCAACGGGGGAGACGGGCTCACGTACAAGTAAAGACTGGTCACATGTTACAGGTCACATGTTACAGGTTACATGTTACAGGTTACATGTTATAGGTTACAGGTCACATGTTAGATGTTACAGGTTATGTTACAGGTTACATGTTACAGGTTACAGGTCACATGTTAGATGTTACAGGTTACATGTTACAAGTTACATGTTACATGTTAGATGTTACAGGTTACATGTTACAAGTTACATGTTACATGTTACAGGTCACATGTTAGATGTTACAGGTTACATGTTACAGGTCACATGTTACAGGTCACATGTTAGATGTTACATGTTACAGGTCACATGTTAGATGTTACAGGTTACAGGTCACATGTTAGATGTTACAGGTTACATGTTAGATGTTACAGGTCACATGTTAGGTGTTAGATGTTACAGGTTACATGTTACAGGTTACAGGTCACATGTTACAGGTCACATGTTAGATGTTACATGTTACAGGTTACAGGTCACATGTTACAGGTTACATGTTACAGGTTAGATGTTATAGGTCACATGTTACAGGTCACATGTTAGATGTTACAGGTCACATGTTACATGTTAGAATACACCATGTAAAGACTGGGTCACATGTTACATTTTACATGTTAGAATACACCATGTAAAGACTGGGTCACATGTTACATTTTACATGTTAGAATACACCATGTAAAGACTGGGTCACATGTTACATTTTAGAATACACCATGTAAAGACTGGGTTGCATGTCACGTGTTACATGTTAGAATGAACACTTGCAGCCTTTAGAGGAGGAGCAGTCCTTGCATGCTGCACCTCCTTTAATGCAACCAGGAGCATGTTTATTACTGCCTGACACTTATTATTATTATTATTATTATTATTATTATCATTGACTAATAATAGAAACCCAGGGTACTGTGTGAGGGGTCTGGACATCAGACATCTCCACATCCCATAATACTGCTGTCTCACATTCCTGAAGGGTTTCCAGGACAGCAGGTTGCTGATGAGTCAATAACAAACACTGCACCTGAAATACATCTTCCTGGAAATGAAGGGGGGGTCGAGGGGGGGGGCATTCCTTCTGCAGGCACACGGTTCCATATTTAGGTCAGACTGTTGTTCTGCTGGGCTGGAGGACTCCAGGCTGTGGACTCCAGGCTGTGGACTCCAGGCTGTGGACTCCAGGCTGTGGACTCCAGGCTGTGGACTCCAGGCTGTGGACTCCAGGCTGTGGACTCCAGGCTGTGGATCCAGGCTGTGGACTCCAGGCTGTGGATCCAGGCTGTGGACTCCAGGCTGTGGACTCCAGGCTGTGGATCCAGGCTGGAGGACTCCAGGCTGGAGGACTCCAGGCTGGAGGACTCCAGGCTGTGGACTCCAGGCTGAGGATCCAGGCTGGAGGACTCCAGGCTGGAGGATCCAGGCTGAGGACTCCTGGAGAAGCCGCTCTAACCTCGTCTCTCTCGTCTCTCCTTCAGTGACTTTCTGATTCTGCCGGGCTACATCGACTTCACGGCGGACCAAGTGGTGAGTCGGGGGGAGGATGAATATTTACCGATGCGTGAATATCAGTTTGATGCTGCTGTTATTAAACTGATCCGACCGTGGGGCGACGTCCGGAGAGCGAGGGCCATCGGGCCATCGGGCCATCGGGCCATCGGGCCCTTGGCACAAACCCTCCCTGAGCGAGGCTCACGATGCCTCAACGAGCCAGAGCGGTACACTGTGACCGTGATGGCACGACGGTCGGGTCCTAAAGGAAGCGTAACCGTAGCAACCGAGTCCTGAAGTGAGGGAACTTCGACCAAAATATCGACATCGTGCACAAGACCAGGACCCATGATTTGATTACACTTGTCAAAAAAAAAAAAGGACTGTTCCATGGATGTAAAGCTTAATTCTACATTAATATCTCAGTGTAAACATCTGGAAAGAGTCCCGGTCACTGACCCGCCCTCCCCCCCTTCTACCCCCTCCCTCTCCCTCCCCCCCTTGTACCACCCCCTCCCCCTCCCTCTCCCGCCCTACCCCCCTCACACGCTTTAACCACCTGACCTCTTCTGTCCAGGACCTGACCTCAGCGCTCACCAAGCAGATCACCATGAAGACGCCCTGCGTCTCCTCCCCCATGGACACGGTGTCGGAGGCCAACCTGGCCATCGCCATGGCAGTGAGTAGTGCAGCTTCCCTTATTGATTATGGGATTGTTTATGGTTCCCGCTGATGCATCGTCTCCTCGCAGCTCACGGGCGGCATCGGCTTCATCCACCACAACTGCACGCCAGAGTTCCAGGCCAATGAAGTCCGCAAAGTCAAGGTAGTGATGGTTTCATCTTCCCTTTTCCTCTCTCACCTCCTCCATCCTCTCCTTTCCTTTCCTTTCCTTTCCTTTCCTCTCCTCTCCTCTCCTCTCCTCTCCTCTCCTCTATCCTCTCCTCTATCCTCTCCTCTATTCTCTCCTCTATCCTCTCCTCTCCTCTCCTCCCCTCCTCTCCTCTCCTCTCCTCCTCTCCTCCCTCCTCTTCTCCTCTCCTCTCCTCTTTACTTCAGGTTCTTCTCCCCACATGATAATATTCTTCATTTGTTTTTCCATCGTTGTTTTGATGTCGCTCTTCTCTGTCGTCTCACGCCAGCGTCTCTTTGTCTTTCTCTATTTTGATTTGCTGTTCTCAGTTAAAAAAAAGAAAAGTAGGCGTGTTCTTTCCCAGCATGCCTTGCTCCTCCGCTCCCTTTCCCCTCCTTTCCTCTGCGACGCTGGCTCTTAAATCCACTTCCCATTTATATTTATTTTTGTTCCACACCATCCTCCTCCGGCCCCCTCTATAATCTCCCCCCCCCTCCCCCCTCTCCTCGCCTGCCCCTCCCCCGCCCCCCCTCCAGCGCTATGAGCAGGGCTTCATCACAGAGCCGGTGGTGATGAGCCCCAACGAGCGCGTCCGAGACGTCTTCCAGGCCAAGGCTCGCCACGGCTTCTGTGGCATCCCCATCACGGACAACGGGAAGATGGGCGGCAAGCTGGTGGGCATCATCTCCTCTCGGGACATCGACTTCCTGAAGGAGGAGGAGCACAACCTGCTGCTGAGCGAGGTGGGCGGAGCTTAGATACGTCCTGAGCCAGTCGTGGTAGTTCCAGGATCCTCCCGAGGCGTGAAGATGACATTAAATATGATATTTATTTTTTGCAAACTTTACTGGAAAATACTTTGAACAGCTATATATGACACAACATATAACAGCATATTAAAGTTAAAATAATAATGATCAAATGATAATGTAAATGCATATTATTATTTTATTTATTTTTTAGTTTGAGGACAAATAAAACAAGCCCAATCACCTCAGGCTGTGAGAAATAATAGGCATTATATATATATATATATATATAGTTTTTTTTTTTTTTTTCTTCGGAACTTGCAGCATTTCTGGGGGTTTTAGTACTTTAAAGATATGATGCTTTGAATGTGGATACTTCCTTTCTTTATACTGTGTGTGTGTCTCTCTCTCTCTCTCTCTCTCTCTCTCTCTCTCTCTCTCTCTCTCTCTCTCTCTCTCTCAGGTGATGACGAAGCGAGAGGATCTGGTGGTTGCCCCTGCTGGAGTGACTCTGAAAGAAGCCAATGAAATCCTCCAGAGGAGTAAGAAAGGTGAGGAGCTCGTTCCCTGAGCGGTTCAGTTGAAAACGTGACACAAGGTGAATGGTCGTGTCTGACCCCTCTGACCTGACCCCTCTGACCCCTCCCTCAGGCAAGCTGCCCATCGTGAACGAGAAGGACTCCCTGGTGTCCATCATCGCCCGCACCGACCTGAAGAAGAACAGAGACTTCCCTCTGGCCTCCAAAGACTCACGCAAGCAGCTGCTGTGCGGCGCGGCCATCGGGACTCACACCGACGACAAGTACCGGCTGGACCTGCTGGTGCAGAGCGGGGTGGACGTGGTGGTGCTGGTAGGGAGGCCTCCGGATGCTGGTGGTGCTGGGTGATGGTGCTGTGTGGTGATGGTGCTGTGTGGTGGTGCTGTGTGATGGTGGTGATGGTGATGGTGATGGTGGTGATGGTGCTGTGATAGTGATGGTGCTTGTGATGGTGATGGTGCTGTGTGATGGTGCTGTGTGATGGTGATGGTGCTGTGTGATGGTGATGGTGCTGTGTGATGGTGATGGTGCTGTGTGATGGTGATGGTGCTGTGTGATGGTGCTGGTGATGGTGATGGTGCTGTGTGATGGTGATGGTGCTGTGTGATGGTGATGGTGCTGTGTGATGGTGATGGTGCTGTGTGATGGTGCTGTGTGATGGTGATGGTGCTGTGTGATGGTGATGGTGCTGTGTGATGGTGATGGTGCTGTGTGATGGTGATGGTGCTGTGTGATGGTGCTGTGTGATGGTGATGGTGCTGTGTGATGGTGATGGTGCTGTGTGATGGTGATGGTGCTGTGTGATGGTGATGGTGCTGTGATGGTGCTGTGTGATGGTGATGGTGCTGTGTGATGGTGCTGTGTGATGTGATGGTGCTGTGTGATGGTGATGGTGCATGTGATGGTGATGGTGCTGTGTGATGTGATGGTGCTGTGTGATGGTGATGGTGCTGTGTGATGGTGATGGTGCTGTGATGGTGATGGTGCTGTGTGAATACCAACGTGCTCCTCCTGTGTCTGCAGGACTCGTCTCAGGGAAACTCCATCTTCCAGATCAACATGATCAAATACATCAAAGAGAAGTACGAGAGCCTCCAGGTCATCGCAGGCAACGGTGAGGACGCCTTTCTTTACCCTCCAGTGAGAAACGCGTACTGAGAGGCCGTTGTCGTGGTTACGGCCAGGCGTCGCCGCTGACTTTTTACGATTTCATTCAGTATGGATCGGAGGAGGGATATTTTGGTGGCTAAGCTTCTAAAATGATTATTTTGATCCTTCAGTGAAGCAGGAAGAGACACACACACACACACACACACACACACACACACACACACACACACACACACACACACACACACACAAAAACCAGATATCGGATCATTCAAATTAAGTTTGTTTCGAATGAGAAAATCAATATTTTCTAATGGTCTCTCTCCCTCCCCCCCCTCTCTCCGTCTCCCCCTCTCCCCCCCCCCCTTCCCCCACAGTGGTGACTGCGGCTCAGGCTAAGAACCTGATAGACGCGGGGGCTGACGGGCTGAGGGTGGGGATGGGCAGCGGCTCCATCTGCATCACGCAGGAAGGTGAGTGAGAGGAGGAGCCTCCTGACAGGCTGTTGATCAGAGAGGACGTTCGTCATGTGGATGGACTTTGGTCTGCTCGTTAGCGGCATGACGTCGTCATGACGACGGGCACCAAAAGCGACCGTTGGGTTCAACGCTTGTCTTCGTGGAAGACGACCTCTCCGGTCCGAGGCGGCCCGTTGGGGGTTGTGTTGTCTTCTTTCCTGCGCTCCGGCCCAGGAGGCTCTCTGGCGCCTCCTGCTGGATTAAAGGCCCGGTTGTTAGAGACCAGGAGCCGTGGCCGGTCGGGTCTGACGTTCCTCTCAACCGGGTCCCGTCGGTGTGACGGTGGTTTCATCTTTAAGGCCGATTAGTTAAATTGTGTTCAGGCTCTTTACAGCTGCGTATGGACTCTGACTCTCGTGGTCGTGGAGATGCGTTGATCTGTAGATATTGATTGTAGATATTGTGAGTCTGTTCCTCGCCGTCGCTCCTCATCTGGTCTCAAGTCATTCGCAGTATTTGTTCATTTTCTTTGACTGACAGTTTTCTTCACTTTTGTCCGTCATCTTGTTGTCCTCCAACCTGCCACCTCCCCTTCTCTCTCTCTCTCCTTCTTCTTCTCTTCTTCTCGCTCTCACTTCCCACCCTCGTGTGTGTGTTTGTTTGTGTGTTTGTTTGTTTGTGTGTTTGTTTGTGTGTCCTCGTCCTCGTCCAGCTCCCCCCAGTGTTCCACCAGCAATAAATCTCCACAGCCCCAAAACCCCAACCACAGTTACGGGATACTCCAGTAAGTTTGCCCCGCCCCCTTTGGCCTGCGCCGGGCTCCCATTGGCTCCCCTCTCGCAGTGGGCCCGCCCTCCCCACCTGACAGCCTGCTGCACTGATTGGTTAACAGCTTTGCATCGGTAGACGTGCTCGAGGTAGTGGTGGTGGGTTTGGAGGGCTGAGCGTGGGCGGGTTATAGTTCAGCGTCATTATTAATAATCATGATCAAGGACGAGGCGACCTTGATACATGAGTCTCATTCATATTCTAATTCCTCAACTCACTTTCTAATCGTCGACGTATTCAGAGCCTGCGAGTGCTGCCAGCTGATCGATGCACCTGAAGTGACCTTTGAACTGCTGCATGGTTGTATGAGAGGCGGTTCTGACTCCGTCTGGAGGCCGGGCTCGGAGTGATGCTCGTGGCTGTGAGACTCCTTTAGTCCTCCTCATAACCCTGGATGTGCGTCTGTGAGGACGAGGCCTCTCTCCTCGTTGTGTATGTGCCTTGTTTTATTTTGATCACGTGCTTCAAAGGACGGAAAAAAACAAAACACTGGTCGTGTCTTCGTGTTATCAAAATCATTTTATTTTAGTTATGGTTGGCATTTTCTTTCCAGCGATGCCCATTCAGTGTGTCTACGTTGCGTAACGCCTCTGAACACAAGATACCAGAGGTACGGGCCGAGTCGGTCCCACCTGGTTCAGATGGCCTCCTGGTGGTTCCCCCAGAGAGGTTGAAGGACTTTAATACTCCGGTCCAGAGTTCTGGAGGCAGCAGACGACCACTGCTACCCTTCTGGTACTGTGACTTTAAGGATACAGATCACCTGTTGCCCTCGGCAACGTTTCCTCTCTAATCATTAATTAGGACCACCTGTTGGGTTGGAAAGTACCCTGCAGCCCCGAGTCCCCCCTCCTCCTCCCTCTCCCTCTCCCCCCTCCTCCCTCTTCCCCCTCCCCCTCCCCCTCCCCCTCCTCTCCTCTCCTAAAACAGTCTCTTTGGTGGCTCTTTGAACATTTGATGGTCTGTGACCTTTCCTTTAGTGGTTGAGACCATAAGAGTTATTATTTTAGTAGGATATTATTGAGGGTTCGGGGTCTTGATGTGATGAGAAGAACTTCCTTTAGCTAACATGACAGCAGGAGGAGGTTCTGTTGAACTCTCTTGAGCTCAGTCGGGACCTTTTTGATGTCCGTTTATCAAATTCACAGCCGGCTGATGATTCCTGGTTCCAAAGCTCCGATCTGTGTTCATGCTGATGTCGGTCGTGGGGTCGTGGGGTCGTGGGGTCGTGGGGTCGATAGACGAGCAGTTTGTGTTTCAGATGATTTAATTCGGCAGTGGTCCACTTCTTCTGTTCCCTCACCTCCTTGAATCCTGTGTCCTCTCTTCCTCCCTCTCAGTGCTGGCGTGCGGCCGCCCCCAGGCCACGGCGGTCTACAAGGTGTCGGAGTACGCCCGGCGGTTCGGCGTGCCGGTCATCGCCGACGGCGGCATCCAGACGGTCGGGCACATCGCTAAGGCCCTGGCCCTCGGGGCCTCCACAGGTCTGATGCTCAGCAGGCAGAGGGCTCACAGCTTAAATATCCAGGCCACGCATGAGAGATGCACACTATTAGAATAAAAGCATTTTATTTCAAACTTGTGCACAAGATCTACAGTAAATAAGGATTCTTTCTCTTTTTTTTTTACATGTTCATCTTTCAGAGAGGATTATAATTTAGATTTTCAGATTTGTATTGAGTTGTTTTGAATCCAGATTTATGATTCTCATCCCCTCCCTCTCCCCCCCCCCCCGTCCAGTGATGATGGGCTCCCTGCTGGCGGCCACCAGTGAGGCTCCCGGTGAATACTTCTTCTCCGACGGCATCAGGCTGAAGAAATACCGCGGCATGGGCTCCCTGGACGCCATGGATAAGAACCTGGGCTCCCAGACCAGATACTTCAGGTACAGCGTGAGACGGTCAGAGAGACCGTGTGTCTGCAGGTTAAACCTCAACACCGCAACGGGTCGACTGAAAGCGCACTGTCCCTTTAAACTCTCCTCCTCCTCCATTACACATGTCTCATGTTAGAGAATGATGAGCTCCCTAGAAAAGGAAAGAGTCAATGATCACGATCAGCTGCTCTAAAGCTCCCTGTCCCTCCTCTTCCCTCCTCTTCCCTTCCTGTCCCCCCTCTTCCCTTCCTGTCCCTCCTCTTCCCTCCTCTTCCCTTCCTGTCCCTCCTCTTCCCTCCTCTTCCCTCTCAGTGAGTGTGACAAGATCAAAGTGGCTCAGGGCGTCTCCGGAGCCGTGCAGGACAAAGGCTCCATCCACAAGTTCGTCCCCTACCTGCTGGCCGGCATCCAACACTCCTGTCAGGACATCGGGGCCAAGAGCCTCACGCAGCTCCGGTGAGAAGAACATGTGTGCACACACAGCGTGGTGTAGAACATGTGTGCACACACAGCGTGGTGTAGAACATGTGTAAAACACACAGCGTGGTGTAGAACATGTGTAAAACACACAGCGTGGTGTAGAACATGTGTAAAACACACAGCGTGGTGTAGAACATGTGTAAAACACACAGCGTGGTGTAGAACATGTGTAAAACACACAGCATATTTATTTTTTATATTTATTTATTTATTTATTTATTTATTTTTTTTAATATATAAAAATAAATAACCTCATATCCTCCTCGTTGCAGAGGCATGATGTACTCCGGAGATCTAAAGTTTGAAAGGAGAACCACCTCGGCTCAGAATGAGGGCGGAGTCCACAGCCTGCACAGGTACTGCGTCTGGTTCATGGTTCAACATCTTGAGAAGCTCTGGAACCCGACACATGTTCAGCTCAACTTCCTCTTCCTCCCACAGTTATGAGAAACGTCTGTTCTGAGAAGACGCCGGGCGAGGACCCTCCAACATTATGCAATCACACCTCATGCAGGCCCTCTTTTATACACACGCACGCACACACACACACGCACGCACGCACGCACGCACGCACGCACGCACACACACACACTCCACTAACTTTTCATACAAATTAGTCTTTGAAGATGAGCTCTTTTCCAAGGATCCATGAAGTCTTCCTGCCAGCGTCCTCTATGCATCGTGTGTGTGTCTCTGTGTGTGTGTGTCTCTGTGTGTGTGTGTGTGTGTGTGTCTCTGTGTGTGTCTGTGTGTGTGTCTGTGTGTGTGTGTGTGTGTGTCTGTGTGTGTCTGTGTGTGTGTGTGTGTGTCTCTGTGTGTGTGTCTCTGTGTCTGTGTGTGTGTGTGTCTCTGTGTCTGTGTGTGTGTGTGTCTCTGTGTGTGTGTGTGTCTCTGTGTCTGTGTGTGTGTGTGTCTCTGTGTGTCTCTGTGTGTGTGTGTCTCTGTGTCTGTGTGTGTGTCTCTGTGTGTGTGTGTGTGTGTCTCTGTGTCTGTGTGTGTGTGTCTCCGTGTGTGAAGAATGGGAATCGAGCATCGGACCCGTGCTCGTGGGGTCGAGTCCCCCGAAGCCTTTTAAGTTGTGATTAAAATAAATGTCTGGAGTGTTCATGTTAAGGCAAAAAAATAAAAAGTTGTCTAACAATAAAGCTTCTGTTTTTCCACAAGCTGCTGCTCTCTTTGTGTCTCTTCTATATTTGTGAATATCTCGTACTTAGAGACTTTTAAATTACTTTTTTAGTGTACTACTACTTTTTAAAAAGTCCAAGACTAGTATGTCCATAAAACTAATAAACAGTCATAGTAGATGTTGAAAAAGGTAATAAAGTAATTTAAAGTAAATCATGGTGTATGTCAGGAAGTCCTAAACAATTTTAAGAAAAGCAAGTGTATCTAAGTCATAGTATAGGAGGTTAAATTATAAGTCATAAAAAGACCCAACATAGAATGTTGAATAAAACCATAGAATGTCAGAAGTTAAACACCTGTAGTTTTGTATTATTAAAGGCCATAGATATGTCAAAAGCAACAAAAATATTGTATTGCATATTGAAAAAATGGTTATAAAAAGCTCAAGTATGGTATGCTGAAACAAATCAATGTAGCAAGCCAGATAAATGTCATAAAATAAGGCATAGTATAGTGTTTAAAAAATTCATAGAATATATTAAAAGTAAAAAATCGTTTGTCAAAAACAATTATAAATATTGTATGTTGAAAAAAAGTTATTTGTTTTGTTTTTCAAGTATTTAAAAGTCAATGTATAATATTTAGAAAAAGTAATTAAATGGTCATAATATATTACTATACTATATTAATATATATATATAAAAAGCATGTCCTATTATAGGAAGCCATAAAAAGAAAAGAATCATAAAACGTCAGACAGTCACAGTGTTGTGGAAGTGGACACCTCTACAGAGACCGGAGGTCTCCAGGGGGAACCGGACACCTCTCCAGGGGGAACCGGAGGTCTGTAGGGGGATCAGGTCCTCCACCAAAATCCACCGGACTTTCCAGGGCGACGCCCAGACAGGCTGGTGGGAGTCCTCAGGTCCTCCGGTCACACTCTACTGGGCACACCTGTCTCATACCTGTCTCACGTGGTCTCACCTGTCTCACCTGTCTCACGTGGTCTCACATGGTCTCACCTGTCTCACGTGGTCTCACATGGTCTCACCTGTCTCATGTGGTCTCACCTGTCTCACAGGGTCACACCTGTCTCACACACACCTGTCTCACACATACCTGTCTCACGTGGTCTCACACGGTCTCACCTGTCTCACGTGGTCACACCTGTCTCACATGGTCTCACCTGTCTCACGTGGTCTCACCTGTCTCACGTGGTCACACCTGTCTCACATGGTCTCACCTGTCTCACGTGGTCACACCTGTCTCACCTGTCTCACGTGGTCTCACATGGTCTCACCTGTCTCACTTGGTCTCACGTGGTCTCACATGGTCTCACCTGTCTCACTTGGTCTCACGTGGTCTCATATGGTCTCACCTGTCTCACTTGGTCTCACGTGGTCTCACATGGTCTCACCTGTCTCACGTGGTCTCACATGGTCTCACCTGTCTCACTTGGTCTCACGTGGTCTCACATGGTCTCACCTGTCACACTTGTCTCACGTGGTCTCACCTGTCTCACTTGTCTCACGTGGTCTCACCTGTCTCACGTGGTCACACCTGTCACACATGGTCTCACCTGTCTCACGTGGTCTCACCTGTCTCACGTGGTCACACCTGTCTCACGTGGTCACACCTGTCACACATGGTCTCACCTGTCTCACGTGGTCTCACCTGTCTCACGTGGTCTCACCTGTCACACATGGTCACACCTGTCTCACGTGGTCACACCTGTCTCACATGGTCTCACCTGTCTCACGTGGTCTCACCTGTCTCACGTGGTCACACCTGTCTCACATGGTCTCACCTGTCTCACGTGGTCACACCTGTCTCACCTGTCTCACGTGGTCTCACATGGTCTCACCTGTCTCACTTGGTCTCACGTGGTCTCACATGGTCTCACCTGTCTCACGTGGTCTCACATGGTCTCACCTGTCTCACTTGGTCTCACATGGTCTCACCTGTCACACTTGTCTCACGTGGTCTCACCTGTCTCACTTGTCTCACGTGGTCTCACCTGTCTCACGTGGTCTCACCTGTCTCACGTGGTCACACCTGTCTCACGTGGTCACACCTGTCTCACACATACCTGTCTCACATGGTCTCACTTGTCTCACGTGGTCTCACCTGTCTCACGTGGTCACACCTGTCTCACGTGGTCACACCTGTCTCACACATACCTGTCTCACATGGTCTCACCTGTCTCACGTGGTCGCACATGGTCACACCTATCTCACTTGTCTCACGTGGTCTCACCTGTCTCACGTGGTCTCACATGGTCACACCTGTCTCACTTGTCTCACGTGGTCTCACCTGTCTCACGTGGTCTCATCTGTCTCACGTGGTCTCACCTGTCTCACGTGGTCACACTTGTCTCACGTGGTCTCACCTGTCTCACGTGGTCTCACCTGTCTCACGTGGTCACACCTGTCTCACTTGTCTCACGTGGTCTCACCTGTCTCACGTGGTCACACCTGTCTCACACATACCTGTCTCACATGGTCTCACCTGTCTCACGTGGTCTCACATGGTCACACCTATCTCACTTGTCTCACGTGGTCTCACCTGTCTCACGTGGTCACACCTGTCTCACGTGGTCTCACCTGTCTCACGTGGTCACACTTGTCTCACGTGGTCTCACCTGTCTCACGTGGTCTCACCTGTCTCACGTGGTCTCACCTGTCTCACGTGGTCTCACCTGTCTCACGTGGTCACACCTGTCTCACGTGGTCTCACCTGTCTCACGTGGTCACACCTGTCTCACTTGTCTCACGTGGTCACACCTGTCTCACGTGGTCACACCTGTCTCACACATACCTGTCTCACGTGGTCTCACATGGTCACACCTGTCTCACTTGTCTCACGTGGTCTCACCTGTCTCACGTGGTCTCACATGGTCACACCTGTCTCACTTGTCTCACGTGGTCTCACCTGTCTCACGTGGTCACACCTGTCTCACGTGGTCACACCTGTCTCACACATACCTGTCTCACGTGGTCTCACCTGTCTCACGTGGTCTCACATGGTCACACCTGTCTCACTTGTCTCACGTGGTCTCACCTGTCTCACGTGGTCTCATCTGTCTCACTTGTCTCACGTGGTCTCACCTGTCTCACGTGGTCACACCTGTCTCATGTGGTCTCACATGGTCACACCTGTCTCACATGGTCACACTTGTCTCACGTGGTCTCACCTGTCTCACGTGGTCACACTTGTCTCACGTGGTCTCACCTGTCTCACGTGGTCACACCTGTCTCACTTGTCTCACGTGGTCTCACCTGTCTCACGTGGTCACACCTGTCTCACGTGGTCACACCTGTCTCACACATACCTGTCTCACATGGTCTCACCTGTCTCACGTGGTCTCACATGGTCACACCTATCTCACTTGTCTCACGTGGTCTCACCTGTCTCACGTGGTCTCACATGGTCACACCTGTCTCACTTGTCTCACGTGGTCTCACCTGTCTCACGTGGTCACACCTGTCTCATGTGGTCTCACATGGTCACACCTGTCTCACATGGTCTCACGTGGTCACATTTGTCTCACGTGGTCTCACCTGTCTCACGTGGTCTCACCTGTCTCACGTGGTCTCACCTGTCTCACGTGGTCACACCTGTCTCATGTGGTCTCACATGGTCACACCTGTCTCACATGGTCTCACTTGTCTCACGTGGTCACACTTGTCTCACGTGGTCTCACCTGTCTCACGTGGTCTCATCTGTCTCACGTGGTCACACCTGTCTCACGTGGTCTCACGTGGTCACACTTGTCTCACGTGGTCTCACCTGTCTCACGTGGTCTCACCTGTCTCACTTGTCTCACGTGGTCACACCTGTCTCACATGGTCACACCTGTCTCACGTGGTCTCACCTGTCTCACTTGTCTCACGTGGTCTCACCTGTCTCACGTGGTCACACCTGTCTCACGTGGTCTCACCTGTCTCACGTGGTCTCACCTGTCTCACTTGTCTCACGTGGTCACACCTGTCTCACTTGGTCACACCTGTCTCACGTGGTCTCACCTGTCTCACGTGGTCTCACCTGTCTCACGTGGTTACACCTGTCTCACTTGTCTCACGTGGTCTCACCTGTCTCACGTGGTCACACCTGTCTCACGTGGTCTCACCTGTCTCACGTGGTCACACCTGTCTCACTTGGTCTCACCTGTCTCACGTGGTCACACCTGTCTCACGTGGTCTCACCTGTCTCACGTGGTCTCACCTGTCACACCTGTCTCACTTGGTCACACCTGTCCCACATGGTCTCACCTGTCTCACGTGGTCACACCTGTCTCACGTGGTCTCACCTGTCTCACGTGGTCTCACCTGTCTCACTTGTCTCACGTGGTCACAGCTGTCTCACTTGGTCACACCTGTCTCACGTGGTCTCACCTGTCTCACGTGGTCACACCTGTCTCACTTGGTCACACCTGTCTCACATGGTCTCACCTGTCTCACATGGTCTCACCTGTCTCACGTGGTCTCACCTGTCTCACTTGGTCACACCTGTCTCACGTGGTCTCACCTGTCTCACTTGTCTCACGTGGTCTCACTTGTCTCACGTGATCACACCTGTCTCACGTGGTCTCACCTGTCTCACGTGGTCTCACCTGTCTCACTTGTCTCACGTGGTCTCACTTGTCTCACGTGATCACACCTGTCTCACGTGGTCTCACCTGTCTCACGTGGTCTCACCTGTCTCACTTGTCTCACGTGGTCTCACCTGTCTCACGTGGTCACACCTGTCTCACGTGGTCTCACCTGTCTCACGTGGTCTCACCTGTCTCACTTGTCTCACGTGGTCACACCTGTCTCACTTGGTCACACCTGTCTCACGTGGTCTCACCTGTCTCACGTGGTCACACCTGTCTCACTTGGTCACACCTGTCTCACATGGTCTCACCTGTCTCACATGGTCTCACCTGTCTCACGTGGTCTCACCTGTCTCACTTGGTCACACCTGTCTCACATGATCTCACCTGTCTCACGTGGTCTCACCTGTCTCACTTGTCTCACGTGGTCTCACTTGTCTCACGTGATCACACCTGTCTCACATGGTCTCACCTGTCTCACGTGGTCTCACCTGTCTCACTTGTCTCACGTGGTCTCACTTGTCTCACGTGATCACACCTGTCTCACGTGGTCACACCTGTCTCACTGCATCCAGTCAGGACACAAAGCCTGAAGACAAACAGTCTGCAGAATAAACACATCATACTTCACTTGTGTGTCCAAACATAATAAATGTCTTAATACTATAAATAATACTGTAAATAATACTATAAATAATACTATAAACAATACTATAAATAATACTATTAATAATACTATAAATAATACTATAAACAATACTATAAACAATACTATAAATAATACTATAAATAATACAAATATATGAAATCTTTGATGCTTGAAATGTAAATCAACAGGTTGGATAAACAACCTGAGACCTTCACATGTAGTCCACGTAGTCCAGCTGACCCACATGATGTAGTGACGCTGTCTCTCCTGCAGGAGAGGAGGCACAGAGGAAAGGAAAGGAGGAGCTAAGGAAAGGAGGAGCTGAGGAAAGGAGGAGCTGAGTCTGATCAGGAGAAGTGAAAGTGAAATGAATCTGTCCGTATTTAAAGAGGAAGTCTGGCCCCTGAGAGCTCGTCAGACGGGATTTCAGGAGGAGGACGATGGTGAGAACTCAAGACTCTTTACACTTTACCACCAGGACTCTGTCTCTCTCTCTCTCTCTGTCTCACTCTGTGTCTGTGTCTCACTCTGTCTCTGTCTCACTCTGTGTCTGTGTCTCACTCTCTCTCTCTCTCTGTCTCACTCTGTGTCTGTCTCTCTCTCACTCTCTCTCTGTCTCACTCTGTCTCTGTCTCACTCTGTGTCTGTCTCTCTCTCCCTCTCTCTCTCACTCTCTGTCTCTGTCCTGCTTTGACCTCTTAAACTTTGTCCTCACTCTCTCCCTTAAAGTCTTGTTTTACTGCCCGTGGTCGGCCCTTCACTCCTCCAGTTGGAGCCTCCAGTAAACCTTCAGGGCCCTCCTGGAGGCTTCAGGGGCCTCCTGGAGGCTTCAGGGCCCTCCTGGAGGCTTCAGGGCCCTCCTGGAGGCCTGAAGCAGAGGGGACAAACTGAAAGTGTCTTGAAGTCCTCTAGTTCTCTTTCTGCCTCCTTTCCTTGAGGGTTTCCTTCTCTTTAGTTTTAACCCTCTGAGGACGTGAGGAGTGAACAACACTTTGAATGTCTCTAAAAGCTGCTTCAGTCCTGTGATGTGAACGTCGTCCTTCATTCTGCTTTATCCAGCTCCCTCCTTACTTTTATTGTTCTCCGCTCTTCCTTGTCAGGCTCACCTCTCGTGCCCCTTCTTGCTTTCTCTTTCCGTCTGTGGCTCATCAGCTGATAAACAACAGGTTTTTCAGGACGGACCTCTGATACAGAAACATAAAACACTGAAGGAGCTGAAGTCAGACTCGAGAATGTGAAGTCACCTTTTTTCTTTCCCTTTCTCTTAGCCGTGTGACCCGAGCAGACCGGAGTCTGGACCTGGACCTGGACGTGGACGTGGACCTGGACCTGGACCTGGACCTGGTCGTGGTGGGTGGGATTGTAACGGAACCCATAATGCAGCTGTGATTCTGAGCCCCAGCTGGTCATGGGGTCCGTTTCAATCCCACGATGCACAGGACGTCCCATCAACACGACACAAATCATCATCACATCAGATTAATACGCATTTCTTAAGTCCGCCTTCTGATTGAAAAACATGGATTTGTATCATTTCAGTTGAAAACTTTATTGATCCTTCAAAAGGAAAGCAACAATAGAGATGTAAACACTGGTCCGGGTGTAGCCCCGTACCCCAGCAGACGTGAACACAGTATAGGTATGAATCATATCATATATCACCACGGTATCGTTTCTCTCCAGTGAAACAGGGAAAGTGAAACCAGACGTGTTCAACAAACAGTTTCATTTGTCTGACAGAAGGTGTTCTTCCTCAATGACACGTTTTCTCCCGGATGCTGACGACAGGAAACGCAACCGGGAATTTCGTGTCAGCCAAGAAGGACACCGGGAGCCGCGTGTTGAGGGCCCGCCCCCTCGAACCTCCCACTGTAACGCAATGTAACGTAATATAATATGATATGATAGAATGTAACGTAATGTAATATAATATGATATCATAGAATGTAACGTAATGTAACGTAATATAATATAATATGATATGATAGAATGTAACGTAACGTAACGTAACATAACGTAATATCATATGTGATATAATGTAACGTAATATATGATATAATGTAATGTAACGTAATATAATATAATATAATATGATATATGATATGATATGATGTAATGTAATGTAATATAATATGATATAATATAATGTAACGTAATGTAATGTAATATGATATGATATAATGTAATATAATATAACGTAATGTAACAATGTAATGTATTATAATGTACCGTATTATAATGTACCGTATTATAATGTAATGTATTATAATGTAATGTATTATAATGTAATGTATTATAATGTAATGTATTATAATGTAATCTGTCTGTAGGTCCTCTCTGGTTTCCGCTACATTGTTTCTAATTGATGTTCAAGATAAATCTCAGGATTCTAACCATCAGTCACTGTGAGTTTCTTTATTCATCACCATGGTTATGTACCACCTGTAGACACCTCCAGGGAGGTGTGTGTGTGTGTGTGTGTGTGTGTGTGTGTGTGTGTGTGTGTGTGTGTGTGTGTGTGTGTGTGTGTGTGTGTGAGAGACTCATGAGAACCTGATTTTGGAGAAGTAGAAGGAGTAACGTTTCACGTGACTGAGGAGGAAGAGAGAGGATGCTTCCTCATTCTGTGGCTGCAGAGCTCAGTGGAGGCTGTTAGAGCTCTACCATGAGACCTGTCTGTCTGACTCCACGAGACCCGTCTGTCTGACTCCACGAGACCCGTCTGTCTGACTCCACGAGACCCGTCTGTCTGACTCCACGAGACCCGTCTGTCTGACTCCACGAGACCCGTCTGTCTGACTCCACGAGACCTGTCTGTCTGACTCCATGAGAGCTGTCTGTCTGACTGTGTATGTGTGTATATATATATATATACACACACATATACACACACGCGCACACACACACACACACACACACACATATATATATATATATATATATATATATATATATATATATAGCAAGTATTCACGCTGTTTATTATCATATTATTAATTACAACAAGGAGGCAGTGTTATTAAATAGTTGCATCTTATGTTATATATTTAGGAATGCAGCTCATCACGAGGGATGAAATAGAAGAGCAACGTGTAAAATAGTAATAATTCTGTTAGACGTCTGCTCACCAGAACGTGTCTACATACTTTTGGCCAGACAGTGCGGTAAAGACTGCAGTTACTCCACCACACACTGGGTGGCGCTGGTGGCCCACTGGTCCCACACGGAAATCCACCCCGGAAGAAACAGATTGCACCGCACTAGTTCCGCAGAGAGAGAGAAAGAGAGAGAGAGAGAGAGAGAGAGAGAGAGAGACAGAGAGAGAGAGAGAGAAAGAGAGAGAGAGAAAGAGAGAGAGAGAGAAGCCGACGCGGTCCTCCTCTGCAGCCTGGATCCGACATCGATGCGCGGTTGACCGGACGGCTGGAGACGGGGCATGCGATCCGGTCCATAGGCGGCACGAGCACCGAGCACCGGGCACCGGGATACGGGTCGGAAGGAGGCGGGGCTATGAGCAGGGTGTGCACGAGCCGATAGCCCGCCGGTAGCACGCTCACCTGGAGATGGAGACCACCGAGGAGGCTTCGCCCCTCCGGATCACCCCGACCGTCCGCGCGCTGAGCCGCGCGCTGCGGGGGGCGGCGCGCGACCACGGCCCCGACCGGACCGCCTCCGAACCGGAGAAGCTGTGGTTCAAGGAGAGCAGCGCCAAGAACCTGCGGAATCGGGACTTCTTGTCCCCGACCACGATGCTCAACACGCTGTACGCGGACGGGCAGGTGGGTCCCCGGTCCCGGTCCCGGTTTAACCGGACGGCCGACTTTGCCCTCGTCACGATCGACCGGCCCCCGGCCCCCCCGGCCCCCCCCGCCCCGCGCGTCATTACTAACACGTGGGTGGCGCACGCAATGTGGGTCAGACAAGCCCCGCAGCTCCCGCACCGCGGAGGCCTCTCCCCGTCACCGGGGCGTTATGTCGGTCACGTCCCGGTGGAACGCGTTTACACCAACGTGCCTTTGAACCCGCACCCCTGGCACGCTGTGCACGTGGGCGCGTGCGTGCGTCCTCGTGTGCGCGGCGCTGATGTTGTTGCATGCTGCATCCTCCCGTCATAACGTGATGCTGAGATCCCTGATGTGGCTTTATGAAGCAGATATCAGCCTCTGACTGATATGCATCTTTATGTAGATCAGAAGCACAACGCACGTGCAACAGTTGTTCAGACAGACATCTTAGTATTAAATTAAATACAAGTACACTATCAACTCGTACCTACTTGGCATACATGTACATGTATTTACCCCAATGTATTTACCTCAATGTATTTACCCCTCACATCTTTCCACACAGACACCTTTGTTGATTATATATATGTATACATATATATGTGTGTGTGTCTATATATATATATATATATATATATATATATATATATATATATATATATTGAGGATGGAAAGTGGGAGAAAAGACCAAATTTAATTTTAGTATGTATAAGTAGATATTGTACTTTTACTTCCCTCCTCAACCATCACACACTCTTTTGTTAATGCATATATATATACATATATATATATATATATATGTATATATGTATGCATTAATAAAATAATGTTATGTATGTATGTATGTATATGTGTGTGTATAAATATATATGTATTAATATATATATATATATATATATATAGTCTCTAATTGCTCCTTTGTCCGCCCAGGTCCCTCCAGCAGTGCTGTCCCGGGTGCTGTCGCTGCGTGGCAGTGGGATCCTGCCGGTGTCCGGGGGGGAGGTGATGGGGGAGGGCCTGAGGGTGAGGGTGGACCGGGCCGCGGCCTTCAGGGCCGTCCTCTCCGAGGGAGCCGCGCAGTACCTGAAGCCCTCGGGGCAGAGGCAAGGCAGCGTGGTGCTCAACTGCCCCGCGCTGCACCCTAAACCCAACACACCCACCCCTGAGACGCTGACCCTGGGCCAGCTGAGGACGGTTCTGTTGGCGGACCACATGGGGGCGCTGCTGAGAAGACAGGGGTGAGTCTGGATGCTCGATTGGGTCTGTGCTTCATCTCTTACTTCTTCTTTCTTTACAGCAGTTTGCAGAGGTCATACTTTCTGAGAAATAAAAGACTAAATGATTAGTTAATTGACGAAAATTATCAGTAATAGTAATAATCAATTGCTTCTGAAAATAATTGTTCAATGCACCGACCTGCGTACCCGTCTCAGGTTGGTGGTGTCCTATTGCCCCACGCTTCCCGAAGACAGCGACATCCTCGCGTTTCTCCGAGCGCTGGGCATCGATTGGACGACGGCCCCGGCCAACTGGAGCAACGAGGAGCGGGAGGAGAAGATACAGGAGGCTCTGGAGAACTCCTCGTACAGAGAGAGGGAAACGGAGAGAGGCAGGAGGACCAGCGGAGGAGGAGGAGGAGGAGGAGGAGGAGGAGGAGGAGGAGGGAGGAGGAAGGCGGAGGAGGGGGAGAACGAGGAAGCTCTCAGGGTCAACCTGAAGCGAGTGTTCCAGGAGGAGGGGTTGCTGGGATACGACCCCAGCCTCGGTACCTGCATAGGTGAGGTCACGAGGAGAGTTTATTTTTTTCATGAGCAGAAGTTTTGAGATATCAGTCTGAGATCTGTGCTCGCTGAGCAATAGAGCCGGGTAGTGCTCCGATGCATTGAAAATAGCTTTTTTAGAAACTTCATGGCAACAAATTGCTGGTTAGTCAAAGAAACACTGAAAAAAAACAGGTTGTGGTTTTACAGGGAATTTACCAGGCAACCATCAGAACATACATAACGAGCAACCATCAGAATATATGTAACGAGCAACCATCAGCATATATGTAACGAGCAACCATCAGAATATATGTAACGAGCAACCATCAGAATATATGTAACGAGCAACCATCAGAATATATGTAACGAGCAACCATCAGAATATATGTAACGAGCAACCATCAGAATATATGTAACGAGCAACCATCAGAATATATGTAACGAGCAACCATCAGCATATATGTAACGAGCAACCATCAGAATATATGTAACGAGCAACCATCAGAATATATGTAACGAGCAACCATCAGCATATATGTAACGAGCAACCATCAGAATATACGTAACGAGCAACCATCAGAATATACGTAACGAGCAACCATCAGCATATACGTAACGAGCAACCATCAGAATATATGTAACGAGCAACCATCAGCATATATGTAACGAGCAACCGGCAGCATATATGTAATAATATATATAATGAGTGACAGTCACGTGACTGTCACGTGACAGTCATGTGACCTGTGTATCTTAGGACAACAGATCTGTCAGTAACAACTGCACACATCACGTTACATAACAAACTCATAAAGGCAGAGATGAGGTTGAAAAGACCAGTCGGATAACAGATGGTTGGTTTTATATTTACTAATAACAACTAATTATAATTATATTTACGAATAACAACTAATTATATTTATATTTAATAATAACAACTAATTATATTTATATTTAATAATAACAACTAATTATATTTATATTTAATAATAACACTGCTGGTGTGTCTGTTCCAGTACACAGAGACAGTGTTTCTCACCTGGCTCAGCTGGACCTCGCCACTGCTGACTGCACAGTGAGACACACACACACACACACACACACACACACACACACACACACACACACACACACACACACACACACACACACACACACACACACACACACTCACTACAGGGGAAAAAAACAAAGAATTGATTGGTATGTCCTTGCTCCCTCTTTTATAGGTAGCCATGACAACGGCGTTACATGTGACTTCCTGTCAGGACGAGTTCCGTCAGCAGCAAATAGCAGTGCTGTGGAGAGCAAGTGGAGCGACACACACACAGGTACACACGCTCACGCTCACGCTCACTCTCTCTCTCTCTCTCTCTCTCTCTCTCTCTCTCTCTCTCTCTCTCTCTCTCTCTCTCTCTCATGTACTGCATTGTGTTTCTCTGACCTGCTCTGCTCTCTGTCTGCAGAGACATCTGGTGTGTGGGCCGGTGAAGACTCCTGGTTCTCACCTCACTGCTGCACAATACCTGCAGTAAGACACACTGTCTTTGTCCTCTCGTCTCTTTGTCCTCTCGTCTCTTTGTCCTCTCGTCTCTTTGTCCTCTCGTCTCTTCTCCACATCACTGTCTTTGTCCTCTCTTGTCCCGGTCTCTTTGCCCCTCCCCTTCTTCCCTCCGTCTCCACTTGTCCCCCCGGTCCCTTTGCCCCTCCCCTTCTTGTCTCACGAGGCTCTCGTCTGCAGCTCCAGTTGAACTAAATGATGATGATGCTGTCTTCATCTCTGTGTTATCGCTGCATATCTATATTTTGTGTGACTCGTGTGAACGAGGCTCTTGTTGTGTCTTCCTCCTCCCAGGCTGAGGAGAGGTCAGATGAAGGAGGCCTCAGAGATGAAGTACGGAGACCAAGTAGAAGGTGTGTGTCTGCATCCCCCTTGTTTATCACACGCTCCTTACTCGTCACCTTAAGGGGAGTTAAACTCTTCCTCCTCCTGCAGGTCAGACGTGGGATGACATCATCAGGGTCATGACCTCTGCCACTGTCAGATTTGAGCTGCTGTCGACGGTCCACACCAGTCCCGTGAGTTTCCCCCTGAACGCGTCATGTCTCTGCACACCACACTAAATGAAGGAATAACATTCAGATCATTTAGACATAATTCAATGTAAAGAACGTTGTCATTAAATGTTCAATATATTCAGACAAAAAAAAAATATGCACGGTAAATTCCAGTGTTCGGACTACACCTAAGGGTGCACGTGCACGTTAAAGTGCCCACATGCACACGTATACGAGCGATGCCCTGTAAGTCACGCACAGGATCTGTAACCCGGGACAACGAGGCCGTGTTCGACTGGGCAGTTTGCTCCTGTGATGTGATTGGCTGTCTGTTTAGGTGACCCTGGACGTCCAGCGGGAAGGGGGCGTGTCCACCAAAGGGCCGCGAGGAGGCGTGTTCGTGATGTATAACTGCGCCCGGCTGCACACGCTGTTCGACAGCTACGAGAGAGGAGTGGAGAAGGGTGAGCGGCGTGCTCTCAGATTAATAACACCGCGTATAATCAACGAGTACATTGTGATTGTGATGTCATGAATTAAGAGGAAACTTTCTTTTTTTGTGTTGTATTCCATGTTTCAGAATGAAACGGCTCCACACAGCTGGCTGTTTGAGGGTTGTGTTCATGAAGCTTTCTGACCTCTTTTATCTGCAGGTCTATACCCTGAGATCCCTGAAGGCTCCCAGCTGGACTTCTCCGCCCTGAAGGAAGAGGTACCTCGTTTCATTCCTTTATGTTTCCTTTGTCTTTCCATTAAAACATGTTGCTGATGCTCTCTGTGTCTGTGATTGGACCGACAGGGCGAGTGGCTCCTCCTCTTCAATTACCTCGTCCCCTTCTCCGAGCTGCTGGACCAATCGGGACAAGCGTTGGACTGTGAAGGGGGCGGAGCCAGAGTGAACATTAAGACTGAACAGGTCAGGGGGCAGAGATTCACTGACCACAGGTCAAAGGACTGATGTTCATCTAACGCGTGATTATGTTTCTCTGATCCTCAGATGTGTAAGTTCCTGGTGTCGCTCAGTAAAGACTTCAGCTCGTACTACAACAGAGTCCACGTGCTGGGGGTGAGGACTCGTGTGTGTGTGTGTGTGTGTGTGTGTGTGTGTGTGTGTGTGTGTGTGTGTCTGTGTGAAAAAACCCAAACCCTTTTTTTTAACTTTTATTAAAATTTTCTTTTAGCTTTTTAATGTTTTACTGACTGTTTTTAATGTTTAAATGAATGTTCTTAAATCTTCTTTTCTTTTGCATTATGTTTTGATGCTTTTAAAGGTTTTATGAAGCACTTTGAACTGCCTTGTTGGAATGTGCTCTACAGATAAACTTGCCTTGCCTTCAGCTGCCTTCAGTCCGAGTTTGCCAATATTTAATATTTTTCTTTTGTCTCTTACTAAATATCAAAATCTCCCTTTCCTGCCGTCACTACCTTTTTTCCTTTCCTTCTTTCTCTCCCTTTAACTCCCTCTCTCTCTCTCTCTCTCTCTCTCTCTCTCCCCCTCTCTCTCTCCCCCCTCTCTCTCTCTCCTCCCAGGAGCCGTTGCCTCATCTCTTCAACCAGATGTTTTGTCGTCTGCGTCTGCTGCGCGCCCTGAGAGAGCTCTACCACAGCGCCCTGGACACCCTGAACCTGCCCCCCATCAGGCAGCTATAGCTCCGCCTCCACCCGCCCTGTGGCCCCACGCTGGCCCCACGCTGGCCCCACGCTGGCCCCACGCTGGCCCCCGTTGACCCTCGTTGGCCCCACGCTGGCCCCCGTTGACCCTCGTTGGCCCTCGTTGGCCCTCGTTGGCCCTCGTTGCAGCTCCGCCAGGTGCCCGCCCCTCAGCTCAGACTCCCTCTGTGACTGGGCTCGGCTCCCAGGAGACTCTAATGGGGCCAAACATCCCACAAACCTGAGCCAAGTTTCTAATTTCCCCTCATTATTATCTCCGTCACTTCCTGTTGCTGAAGGTCTCTCCTCTCTGAACACAAAGGTGTCTTAGTCACTGCCTGAAGAAAATGTTTTTGCCTTGCTTACCTGTTAAAAGTCCCATTTCCTGAGTGTTACCCACGTTGTATTTATCAATGCCACACAAATATTTATTGTCATTTAAAAAAAAAAAGGGTACAGAATATATATATATTCTGCATACGAGTACTAATTGCTGTGTTCGTATGATTATTCAGAGCCCTCCAATCACAGTCCTCCTGCGTGACCAATCACATGTTCAGTATCAACCAGTCAGATGTAACGGTGTTCATGAGTTATGTACAGAAGCAGTACGTTAGCAGCGGTAGGGCATTGTGCCATAACATTAGCAAATGCATGACATGGCATGAAAATAATATATATATAGAGAGATATATATATATATATATATAAAGAGTTTTATGCCAAAAAATGTTATTTATACATTTTGGTAAAGACCTAAAATGGATCCTTGAAATGTGAAACGTGTTCCCTCTTCAGCTGCACCCTGCTGTCTGAAATGTGCCATAACTTGTTTTAACACAACTCTGTACACAAGTATCAAATCTATTACTCCTCACGATGTGTTGCCCGTCCCTGAATGCTCTCTGGATTTTTTAATGGACTTTGTTTCTTTTTTTACATGTTACGTTCTCTAGAAAAGGGATATTTACGACACCCTGATTATTTACAGTAATGTCTCGTTAACAGTATTAAAGCAGAGCGACGCACAACGAGCCACTTTGATTCTCTTCCTCCTCAAAGTGTTTGTTGTCTGTGAGCAGATGTTCTGTATGTGAAACATCCGCTCTGTTCTCTGGACGCCATGTTTGAACCCTCTGGCCTCACAGCTCTGACCTTCTTCTCCCGCCTCCTTCTCTCCTTCTCTCCTACCTCCTCTCTGCCAGCCTCAGTCCCTTCTCCCTTCCCTCTGCTGGTTTCCTTCTCTCCTGCCTCCTCTCTGCCAGCCTCAGTCCCTTCTCCTTCCCTCTGCTGGTTTCCTTCTCTCCTGCCTCCTCTCTGCCAGCCTCAGTCCCTTCTCCCTTCCCTCTGCTGGTTTCCTTCTCTCCTGCCTCCTCTCTGCCAGCCTCAGTCCCTTCTCCTTCCCTCTGCTGGTTTCCTTCTCTCCTGCCTCCTCTCTGCCAGCCTCAGTCCCTTCTCCTTCCCTCTGCTGGTTTCCTTCTCTCCTGCCTCCTCTCTGCCAGCCTCAGTCCCTTCTCCCTTCCCTCTGCTGGGTTCCTTGTCTCCTTCATCCTAGACTGTATCATATACTCACACTCACAGCTGAAGCTTGCCTCTCCTCATTCTACTCCCACTGGGTTTTGGACGTTTGAGTATTTTCCTCTCTGTCTTCATGGATGTGATGAAATTAACAATTGGAGCAAAAAATATTGCCTTTTAAAGAAATAATGAATTACTCCTCCAATAAAGCCTTGAGACAGACGTCAGTTTTCTGGATTCTGAAAATGAAACAAAATGATAATCAGTGTAACGACCAGCCGATGACATCTACGACTCAGCCTCTGGCCGCCGAGTGTATTCGTCCCCCATCTGAATGTAAATAATAATAATAATAACGTTAATAATAATAATCCTCCACACGTCTGTCGGCCTGCAGTTTCTGTGCGTCTCCTGTCTGCAGAATCAAAATGACCGCGAGCGACTGTGTGTGTCTGAGACGTCTGTACTGAGGCCGTCGTCCTGGTGATGAAGAATAATTGCTTCTGTCTTAATTAACTGAGCAGCACGGACAAACCAGCTGATTGGCTTCATAATAATAATGCTATTACAGGAGGTTTTCACCAGGTCGAGGTCACTGTCAGCATGTTGGCATGCGGCCTTCACAGGAGACCAATCACTGAAGACCTCTCACCTCCCGGAGAGGAGACGATGACTCAGCGGTATCGGGTCGCGGCTCAGTGATTCCCAGGAAGCTCAACGCCACGATGAAGGAGCACAAAACATAATCATCCATTAAGAAAAGATAATGAGGAGCAACTTATTAGTTAGGATGATGGCGGTGGATGGTGGTATTATTATTATGGTGGAGTCTTTCCTGAAATGATTATGAATGAGCACGAGAGACAAAAGCATCATTGTGTGCTTTATTACATTTAATTTGGATTTTGTTGGTGGTTTGAAGCCGTAGAGCTCAACAGTCTCCGTTGTGTCTACTAGACAGCGATCACACGAACTCTCATTTAAACACATTACAGATTATATTTAAACTTAAAATGATTCGACAGTTCACAAGATCTCAGGGAAACAACAACAAGATCTCAGGGAAACAACAACAAGATCTCAGGGAAACAACAACAAGATCTCAGGGAAACAACAACAAGATCTCAGGGAAACAACAACAAGATCTCAGGGAAACAACAACAAGATCTCAGGAAAACAACAACAAGATCTCAGGGAAACAACAACAAGATCTCAGGGAAACAACAACAAGATCTCAGGGAAACAACAACAAGATCTCAGGGAAACAAAAGATCTCAGGAAACAACAAGATCTCAGGGAAACAACAACAAGATCTCAGGGAAACAACAACAAGATCTCAGGAAAACAACAACAAGATCTCAGGGAAACAACAAGATCTCAGGAAAACAACAACAAGATCTCAGGAAAACAACAACAAGATCTCAGGGAAACAACAACAAGATCTCAGGAAAACAACAACAAGATCTCAGGGAAACAACAACAAGATCTCAGGGAAACAACAACAAGATCTCAGGGAAACAACAAGATCTCAGGAAAACAACAACAAGATCTCAGGAAAACAACAACAAGATCTCAGGGAAACAACAACAAGATCTCAGGGAAACAACAACAAGATCTCAGGAAAACAACAACAAGATCTCAGGGAAACAACAACAAGATCTCAGGGAAACAACAAGATCTCAGGGAAACAACAAGAAGATCTCAGGGAAACAACAACAAGATCTCAGGGAAACAACAACAAGATCTCAGGGAAACAACAAGAAGATCTCAGGGAAACAACAAGATCTCAGAGAAACAACAACAAGATCTCAGGGAAACAACAACAAGATCTCAGGGAAACAACAACAAGATCTCAGGGAAACAACAACAACATCTCAGGGAAACAACAACTATCTCAGGGAAACAACAACAAGATCTCAGGGAAAACAACAACAAGATCTCAGGGAAACAACAACAATATCTCAGGGAAACAACAACAAGATCTCAGGGAAAACAACAACAAGATCTCAGGGAAAGAACAACAAGATCTCAGGGAAACAACAACAAGATCTCAGGGAAACAACAACAAGATCTCAGGGAAAACAACAACAAGATCTCAGGGAAAGAACAACAAGATCTCAGGGAAACAACAACAAGATCTCAGGGAAACAACAACAAGATCTCAGGGAAACAACAACAAGATCTCAGGGAAACAACAACAAGATCTCAGGGAAAACAACAACAAGATAAGATAACTTTCAGACTCGATTGGAAATAATGTTTTTTCATCTCCTGACATTCAGAAGCCTGAAGGACGACCTTAATGATGTTTCCTCTTTCCCACAACCTGTTCTGACCTGCAGTAATGAGCTGCACACACACACACACACACACACACACACACACACACACACACACACACACACAGACACACGTATTACTTTACAATTTACATGTATTTAGGTATTCATAATGCTCTTTTTACATTTACAACATTCTTTATTAAGACACGAGAGACAAAGTAACCCCACACATACACACACACACACACATACACACACACACACACACACACACACACACACACACACACACACACACACACACACACACACACACACACACACACACAGACACACACAGACACACGCACATACACACACAGACACACACGCACGCACGCACGCACAGACACACACATACACACACACACATACACACACACACACACACATACACACACACATACACACACACATACACACACAGACACATGCACATACACACACAGACACACACGCACGCACGCACGCACAGACACACACACACACACATACACATACACACACACACATACACATACACACACACAGACACACACACACAGACACACAGACATACACACACACACACACACACACACAGAAACACACACACACATGCACAGACACACATACACACACATGCACGTACACACACACACACGCACGCACACACAGATGCATGAGTCAGGTGATGAGGAGGTCACAGTTAGGGGCCCGTCTGCTCCCGGGTCTCAGTTGTTTGCTTCACAGCATCACAGCTGCTGAGTTCATCCCTCGCTGTTTCTGCATATTTACACGAGCTGTATTCACACATAGCTTTCTCAAATCCTCAAGCCTTGCTGCACTTCATATGCTCTCAAAGCTGTTCGCTTCTTTCTTTATCTCTTCTTTAAAAAAGTTATATGCGAGCACAGTGCAAAAGCCCCCATATCTACTGTACAGCCCTCCACAGAGCATATTTATATATTCTAAACATAAAGTCTGTCTGTGTGTGTTATGCATGTTCTGATCTCTGTTCCTGTCACGTGTTCGTGGCCCACATCTGGTCTCGTTCCCGGGCATGAAATAGGCCACAATACTCATAACTCCTGACATTAAACACGGCTGAAACACAACTGACTGCAAGGCATGCAGAGCGATGATGTAATCTCCCCGCAGTACAGCAGGCTCACCACATGGTGGCGATGTGCGAGCAGGTTTTCAATCAGCCGACACCCACGTCCTGAACCCGGCCAGACAAGAAGAAAAGCCCGAGCTGGGAAGGTGATGTACAGTAGTCTTTTTTTAATCATCATTTAGGTTTTGTCGGTGTGGTCAGGTGACGTCTTTTTAAGGTTTTTCGAATAGTCATAAAGATAATTGACAAATTAATTATATTATATAAATGAAAAATAATCGGATGGAGAGATTTCAGGTCCTGTGGCTCCAGCCCTCCTCGAAGGACACGAGAGGAAGTATCTGGAAGAAAAGCATCGCTTTGCTTTGTTAAGCTTTCTGAACAGGAGGAACCGCTGTCTGCCAGATGTGAACATCTGCCTCTCCATTCCCACAATTGCGTTGGTTTTAGGTTTTTCTATTGTTTGTTATGTCATCAGCACTAATTAACTACATCTGTCCTCAAAGAGCACAGATGATTCTTTTTACAAGTGTACGGTTGTAGTTCTCACCACGAATAACTCACACTCCGCTGTTTTATTATCAGAAAGCGATGATAAATGACTGACATGTCATCTGTAACAGAGCTTATTGGACTGAACTGCATCTGAACTGCAGCTAAAGCACGAGGTCCTTTTTCTGTTTAAACTAAATATTCAATGCTGAACTAATTCAGTTATAAAAGGATGTCTGTGCATTTTAAATCTGTTTAGTTTCACAGCATAAAAGCTTCTGCTGTTCGTGTGTTGGAGTCGCTGTAGAGTTACAACATGTGGGTGAATTATAACTGTAAAAAACAGGGAAGCTGTGCAAAAAGTGTGAAATTTAATTGAGCAGTTCGTTGTGCAGACAATGAAGCACTCAGAGTTACGCAACACGACTAACAGCTGCTCAGGGTGCAAAGAGCTGTTCTGCTTCCTGTCCAGGAGCTTCTGGTAGAAACACCGCTCACTACAGCGGACCTGGATGTAAATGAGCCTTAAGATAAATTAGAATTAATCTTCTTCTTTTTCTTTTTCTGTTGCCGTGCAGTCAGGGCAGGTCCAGGAGGCTTCATCCTTCTCATCTCCCTCTACGCCAATCAGAAGCTCCCCTTGACAAGACCCCCGCTTGCTTGTCAATCATTCCCCTCGGGCAATAGGTTGGAGCGAGACAAAAGAGGGAGGAGGGCGAGAGAGAAAGGGAGGCCGGTTAAAATGGGGGAGGGGGGAGGAGGGGAAGTGGGGGGACGTGAAAGTGGTTAATAAACACAGGGATGGGTGGTTAGAGGGAGCGGAGCATGTAGAGTAATCACTGAGTGTATCCACTGTCTTGAAGAGAGATGAATGAATGGGGTCAGGGACGCCCCTGAGAATAAAGAGAGAGAGAGAGAGAGGGAGAGAGAGAGGGAGAGAGAGGGAGAGGGAGAGAGAGAGAGAGAGAGAGAGAGAGAGAGAGAGAGAGAGGTGGGGGGGTGGTGGGAAATCAGGACGGAGTAAATGCATGAGGTGGAAATGGACTGAGTGGGACCGCGACCAGGAATTAGCCTGAAAGAAGCAGATAAAAAGAAGAACATGACTAGAAGTGTAACTGTGTGGAGGACCAGAAAGTGAGGAGGGGGGGATAATATTAATAATATGCATTATTATTGGGTGTTTGTGAACCACAGACACGAGATAAGAGACATCAGGACTCCACAGTGCGGTGGGCTGTGAAACATTCATGTCCTCAGATCCATCAGATCCATCAGATCCATCAGATCCAGATCCATCAGATCCATCAGATCCATCAGATCCACCAGATCCAGATCCATCAGATCCATCAGATCCATCAGATCCAGATCCATCAGATCCATCAGATCCAGATCCATCAGATCCACCAGATCCATCATCGATCCATCTTCAGTCCCCGTGTGAGGCGGCGTGACACCGGGCCTCAGACTCGTTCACGTGAACAGACTCAACTCACTACCCATGATCCCGCGCCGCTGGTGATCCCGCGCCGCTGGTGATCCCGCGCCGCTGGTGATCCCGCGCCATAGAAGCCGAGACGCTCCCCACAAGCCGAAGAGTTCCTCGTTGACTCAGCGGGGAGAGAGCAGGACGCTGCTGGAGAACCTCTGCTGCTCATTTACATAATAGATGAAGCCCGTGACTTGTAATCTTCTTGATTTACATCTTCAGCCATCGTAACTGGGGCTTAAAATTATCTTCAGCTGCAGATTAATACACATTTGAGAGAACTGTAGCGGCTGCAGGGCGAGAGGCTGACTTCAATAAGAATACTCTGGATACTGATTACTGTCTGATGCAGTTTGTCCAGAGGTTAACTCCTTAGAACTGATGAAGACATCCTTTCCTTCTCCATGATCAAAAATCTGAATCTATGTTTTTGTTAATGTTGCAGTGTTACTGCTGGACATCAGTCCATTGCTCCTCAGTGTATGTTCACTCATCACACTTCACATACATGTAACTCAAACATCAAAGAGATGAAACAATGTCTGAATGGAGGATTTCCATTCCCCAAACCACTTATCCTATTCAGGGTCGGGGGCGCTGGAGCCGATCCCAGCTGACATTGGGTGAAGGCAGGGTCCACCTGGAGAGGGTCCACCTGGACAGGGTCCACCTGGACAGGGTCCACCTGGAGAGGGTCCACCTGGACAGGGTCCACCTGTACAGGGTCCACCTGGAGAGGGTCCACCTGGACAGGGTCCACCTGTACAGGGTCCACCTGGAGAGGTCTCCAGTTTATCTCATAGAGAACCAGTCACGCTCACATTCACACCTACGGGCAGTTTAGAGTCCAGTTAACCTGAGCTGCATGTCTTTGGACTGTGGGAGGAACCGGAGAACCTGGAGGGAACCCACGCTGCTACGGGGAGAACATGCAGACTCCACACAGAAGGACCGCCCAGACCGGGATCGGGGATCGAACCCCAGCCCCTCTAGCTGTGAGGTGACAGTACACACACGCACACACACACACACACACACACACACACACACACACACACACACACACACACACACACACACACACACACACACACACACACACACACACACACACACACACACACACACACACACACACACACACAGGAATAGTCTCTGACACTCAGCATTCTGCTGGACTCAACACGAGTATTTGGTGAACGTGTTCCTTCAATTAATTACCAAAACAGTTGCAAATGCGCCCGTCAAGGACAGCGGCGGTGTAAGTGACGGGCGGGGGTTTGGTCAGGGCCGGAGGGGGTGGGGGGGAGGGGGAGGGGAGGAGAAGCAGGGCCTGTGTTATACAGTAATTGAATAAATTGAGGATTGAATTCAAATTAAATCATATAAATTACGTTTCTGGATATACCTAATTGCTGTGAACTGCGGTGGCTTGCCCCGGGCTACGGCTCGTGGTGGAGACGGGGCCCGGGTGGAGGAGGGGTGGAGGAGATACGCCACCCTCGGGAGAAATTACCCTGACATTTTTTTGTTCATTTACAGACATCAAAAGGCAAAAAGAAAATCCACATGAAAAAAAAAACCCCGGTCCTTTGCTGTTGTTTGGTGCATTTACACAGAAAACAGAAAATATTACTCCTGCAGCTACAACGGAGTGGGAGAAGAAGATCAGAAGTCAGACCGGATCCTCAGAGACAAACACAAATATAACATTTATATATCATCATAAAACCAACTTCCCATCAACAGGAACTCAGACAGCTTGTGTTTGATTGTAAAAGAACAGATTTGACGGACGTTGTTCTCGGTCGCTGCGCAGATACTCTGTGAGGTATTTATCAAAGCAGCTCAAAGTATCAGGTCTAAAAGTGTGTCCACTGAGGTGTGTGTGTGTGTGTGTGTGTGTGTGTGTGTGTGTGTGTGTGTGTGTGTGTGTGTGTGTGTGTGTGTGTGTGTGTGTGTGTGTGTGTGTGTATGTGTGTGTGTGTGTGTGTGTGTGTGTGTGTGTGTGTGTCTTTGGGGCATCAGTTAACAGGGTCCCTCTCTCCCACAGCGGAGATGGTCAGATTTAATCTGATAAACTCTCGATGCAACAGCTGTCACCCAGACCCGGCCTGCCTATGACCCAATCTCTGTGCCTTCCCCTCCCCCCCTCCCTCCCTCTCTCCCTCTCTCTCTCCCTCTCTCCCTCTCTCCCTCTCTCTACCTCCCTCCCTCTCTCTACCTCCCCCCCCTCCCTCCCCCCCTCTCTCTACCTCTCTCTACCTTCCTCCCTCCCCCTCCCTCTCGCTACCTCTCTCTCCCTCCCTCCCTCTCTCTACCTCCCCCCCTCTCCCTCCCTCTCTCTACCTCCCCCTCTCCCTCCCTCTCTCTACCTCTCTCTCCCTCCCTCCCTCCCTCCCCCCTCTTCCACTCCATCTCTACTTAATGCCTCTTCCAGCCTCTATATCTCTGTATCTGCATCCGGACGTCTGTCAGTATGTCGCTGTGTGCATGCGAGTGTACTTAGGAAAACACACACACACACACACACACACACACACACACACACACACACACACACACACACACACACACACACACACACACGTACTCTCCATCTCAGTCCTGTAGCGGAAAGGGAAAAAAGGAAAATGCACAGAATGGCCCTTTCCACCCTGACAGCAAAAGAAGGAGGAGCCAAAGAGATAAAAGAGACTCACCTGTGAACAGGTGGAGAACAATCAACTAACAAAGGCAGAGGAGGTGAGAGAGAGGAGCCAATGTGGTTAAAGGAGGAGATAAGTTCTCATAATATTCAGTTCCTGGACACCTTAAGCTTGAAGACTAAAATAGTTGAAGTATATCTGAACTGGAGCAACGAGGGAAGAGAACCGGCTGAGTTTATTAACCCAGTGGACAACAAGGCAGGAGGGGTGTGGACCCCGGGAACAGACGGGTGCAGGAGGAAGTTGTTCAGCAACGGCCTGACCCCGGTTGGATGAGACCAGTTGGATGACCCCGGTTAGATGACCCTGGTTAGATGACCCCGTTTGGATGACCCCGTTTGGATGACCCCGGTTGGATGACCCCGGTTGGATGAGACCAGTTGGATGACCCCGGTTAGATGACCCTGGTTAGATGACCCCGTTTGGATGACCCCGTTTGGATGACCCCGGTTGGATGACCCCGGTTGGATGACCCCAGTTGGATGACCCCGGTTGGATGACCCTGGTTGGATGACCCCGGTTGGATGCCACCGTGGACCTCCTTTCCTTCATTGGGCCATCAAGCTAAGTCTCTTCCCCTGAAACTCTCCAGGCTTCTCCTTTTCTTTTCCACACACACACACACACACACACACACACACACACACACACACACACACACACACACACACACACACACACACACTAAACCAAACTGGACTTAACTGACCTGCCTTCATCAGACCTTCACACTTTGAGTTGTACGGTCTTCATTCGGATTGAAAGGACTTACAAACCCCCCCCCCTCCGCCTCAGCATTTCTCTAGAGTCATCATTTAGTTTAATTACTTTGATTAAGGACATTTGATTTCCATATCCGGACTCTGTATTTGTGTTTCTTTCGATCATGGACATTGTGCGTATTGTATTGAGTATAAACCATACGCTTTTGATTTGATCTTTTATATTTGAGAGACTCTGCAGTGAAAAGTGGATGAAAATGTTTTGATTTTGTGTATTTTATGTATCTTGTGCCTTTTGTAGCGGGTTAGCAGGCTATCCGCTAATCCTCCAGTTGTTTTAGGTAGCGCCTACCTTCAGATTTGGAAGTGAAACCTACGCTACAGTCTCCAACTCAGCAGATGAGGATCTGCTTTGATGAAGCTTTCTTTTTAACAAACAGAAACAAACATGTGTTGTTGTATTTATTGTATTTATTGTATTTATTGTATTGGATATTTCATCAGATGTTCCGATAGAGATGAATTCCTACGAGTGGGCAGCGTGGACATGCGGTGTTCTGTTGAAGGACACGTTGACAGCTGATGAACACAACATTCAGTTTTACGGGGATCGAACGTTTGACCGCTCCATCTCTGCAGAGCGTCCCCGGGTCACCGGGTCTCCTCAGTGAGCTTTACTCTCTCTGCTGTTGGATTATCGAGCCATGAGGTGAGCTACTGTACGGCTGCTATGAGGGCGAGAGGCCTCATCGAGACCCTGGTGGGGATCAACCTACCGACCCAGCTCCGTCTGTGTTTCATGTGATCATGTACACCGGGTACATTTAGCTAATCGTACTTTCATTTACGATCTCGGCTTCTAACGATTATAAAAACAAGATAATCCCGATAAAACAATTATTGTGCCGCATTCCGTTTCACAAGGACTTTGTGATTGATGTCTTTCTGTCATGAGTGAAGGGCACGCCTCCGCCTGGCAGCTGACAGCGGGGCACGAGCCCCCTCGAGCCTGAGAGGTGGCTCAGGGCCTCTGCTCCGCCCCTCGCTCGCCCCTCTCTCGCCCCTCGCTCGCCCCTCCCCGTGGCCCCGCCGTGCCCTCTCTCCCTGCGGGGGGGCAACCCACCCAAACCAAACCCGTCTGGACCGGACCCCCTCTCGTCCACTGCTCTGTAGGTGTGACTCTTGTACGTGTCATCACATTTATCCTTTGCCATAATCGAGCAGCCATAACTACGGGAGGTCTTCTTCTTTACTGCATCCTGTACGACTCTGAGACGTGACGGCTGTGAGCTTGTTCCACCTGAAGGTCCTCAGGAGTCAACATCACCCAGTTTGAGCCGTCATCAGACAGGTGGACCTTGAATCTGTAATATTTACCACATGTATGTTTCAGTGAACGTCCAAGTTCAAATATCAAATATCAATAGCCTTTTGATTACCTGCACTGCATATGAAACATCAGCATACGTTTTATTGAAAGGAAAAGTTGAGCCCACGTACAGAGGTCGACACATTGAGCATCGCTCTACTTTCAGTGGTCGTTTAGTAAAATGTGATTTAATGTGTTGCATCTCAGTCCTTCACAACTCCTGTCTGTATTTTAAATAGTGTTTCGGAGTAGCAACTATTGTTTTTAATCTTATACTCGTTTGTATTCTGAGCTTAATGAACACATCCAGAAACAGATCCGGAGTCTGAGTCACCGCAGACCTCTCTTCACCACATTAACATTAACATTGAGGTTAAAAGGGGAAATACTGGAAATAAACATCTGAGTCAAAGTCGGCAAAGTCTGAGACACCAATGAAATATTTAACAGCTACCATCATTGTTTCCATTTCATTTCTGCTTGTGCATTAATATAACTTCCTTTTGAAATGACATTTAACCTGGAAAAGTAAGTACATGTCAAAATGGAACAAACACGGTAATGATCTGGTTTTGTGTGTGTGTGTGTGTGTGTGTGTGTGTGTGTGTGTGTGTGTGTGTGTGTGTGTGTGTGTGTGTGTGTGTGTGTGTGTGTGTGTGTGTGTTGCATCTGATGCCAAGTGTGTGCACATGTGGAACAGAAAGGACCGATATAACTCAGCCACAGTCAGGTGGCAGCACATCGGTGAGAGACGATGCTCATCGGCCCGAGTGACACAGATCAAACAGGAAGGAACAGAGGTGACCTCCTCCCCCCGCGGTGACCTCCTCCCCCCGCGGTGACCTCCTCCCCCCGCGGTGACCTCCTCCTCACCCCCGCCCCCGGGGGAGACGAGGCCCGTCTGACTGTGAGGTTCTACTGGAGCCCGACTCACATAAGACCCGTCTGTAATGACGTCTGCTCTCACAGGATGAGATGCTGATTCCCAGCATTGTTTTGATCGACAACCGTTCGTTTAAAAGCTTTCCAGAGGCGGGGAGTCACGCCAGACGCCCCCCGATTTACATGAATAAGCCCCGCCCTCCGACATGACGCTGCACCACCAGAAGGCGTCGCAGGGCTGCTGACATCGACAACGAATGACGAAGACGAATCCTGTGGACAGGACGGTACCATAACTCTCTCTAATGTTAAATATCAGGAATTATTCAAAACAGAGGAAAGAAGCAAATCCTCAATTAAAAATCTGAAACACGTGACTGTTCAATTCTGATTTGGAAATCATCTAAAACGTCAAACTATTATCGAGATAGCTATATGATGATAATAATATTATCGTCACTAAGAGACGCTGATATCAATAACACACGTAAGATCGTGGCCTATTTCCTCTTCCTGTGTTAAAGTAAAACACAGCTCACCCTTCTACATTAGCCTGTATTACAGCTCGGCTCATTTCATTAAATATTGAACCAGGACATCGTTTCCTCTTCAGGATTTGGGCGCAGGGATGTGATCCCACGACATCCACTCACACAGAGGACAGAGCAGGAAGTCAGGGTGGACAGATATCATGACGAGCGATGAGTCACTCACATGTTTACTGTATGAAGTCAGCGCGCACAGATTCTGTACATCAACCTAGTTTCTGCAGTTATTTATAGGACATCTGCATCCTGCCCGGCTTCATGTATGTGGCCCATATAGGAAGAGCAGTTGATCTGTATGACTATATTGTTTCTCATATATTTCATAGGATGTATCTGTGGTGGTTCGCTACTCTCTGTAAACACCCAGCGTGTCTCTCCAGGATCTACTCGTTTTTATTCTGCTGCCTTTATTGATTTCTGTCCCCACTGTTCCACGTCGTTGTTGTTGTTGTTGTTGGCCCGACACACCGAACCAATCTCAAAGACACCGGCAGCAGCAAACGTCGTCACGCCTCCTCACGTTGCCTCAGGTCACCGTTTCCTCAACACAAGGGAACGACTGCAGCTGATGCCGAACACGCACACGTGAAAATAACAAGTCAGATTATTTTAAAAACACAAAAACCTGAGGATCAAACATGATCAGAAGAACGAAGGGGAGAGAATATGTTTTGCTCTGCTTTTGTTTTGTGTCGTCAGCCTAAGAAAGAAAGAAAAGAGAGGGAGTAAACTTAAAAAGTAAGGAGGAACCACCTGACCGGCCAATCAGAGAGCTCCCCCTCACCAACCGGCTGAATGGCTGCTGGACACCCTAAAACTACCGTGGGCTGGTGGTCCATCACGGCTCCACACCGGGCCGTGATGGGCTGGTGGCCACAGAGGCTCCACACCGGCCCGTGATGGGCTGGTGGCCACAGAGGCTCCACACCGGCCCGTGATGGGCTGAGCCATAGAGGCATACGGGTTTCATTCAGTCATCGGACACGGCCGATCAGAGTGAGCTGTTTGCTCTCGTTCGGAGGCGGTTAGATCCTCTGATCTGACGTCTGCGGTGATGAAAGGCGGTGATTGAGAGATAAATGAGGCCGGTTCCCGTCTGTGTTTTCAGGAGACCTCGCGTCGGCGTCCGAGCCCCAATCATCTGTCTGAAAGGGTTTCACGATCTTTGGATCCTCCCCAAACTCCTGCTGATGCACTTATGATAAGTGGCCGTGTGGCGTAATGGGGCTGAAATGTAAATGTGGAAATGTAAATGCGGTGGAATGCCTTGCAGTCTGGAGACACCTATACAGAATACCAGATGAGACGTTCCCTCTGTTCCGCTGAGTACTCTCTTCTGTTCCGCTCTAATGCACAACTCCAGGCCTCGCCATGTTCACTGATCCAGTGATTATGTTAAAAAGATAAGTCTGTTCCTTCTACGCACATCCCTATAGGGTTCATCTCCGCCATAGAGAGATCACTGGTATTAGCTTCAATTAGACTGTCATCTGAATGATTGATGTATGTAAATTGTCTACAACAATAGATAAAATAGGTTGCCAATTATAATAGTTAGGGTTTTTTCTATAGCAGAAAAGCGCAGGTGGGCCTAATAGAGGGTTGGAGAGTTATTCGTGCTGTGTTGAATGGCAGCTCATTGGCTGCTGAGTAAAAGAGATTTCACTCTCAGCTCCGCGGCCCCTCGACGACTGCCAGCCGATAAGATCTGAGACACAGAGACTTAAATATCAGAGGTTTTGTGTTTGAGTCGGAACAGCTTGCCTTCTGTTTCTGGACACGAGGGATTGCAATAAAAGCGGAAGGTGCAATGAAACTTTTCATGTCACGAATCACGAATGTATTTGAACTGACGTGAAACCCGGAGCAGCTGGATTCTGATCTGAAGCAGCTTCTATGGACGTCTCTCTCACTCAAGTCTGACTTTTTACTGCACACGAGCAGGAGTCTGGTGAAGTAGCACCACTGCACGACTACGGCTGAAACCGTGTACAGCTTCAGGTCTGAGGGCCAGGTCCCTCTCGTCCCACGCCACCAGACTATCAGAGATCCTCTGGGGATTTCTAAAAACTAAGTTGTTGTGAGAGCAACGGAGAGAACAGCTAACAAACCTCCTACCCTCATGACCTGGATTGGGACAGGCCAATCACAAGCGTCCATCTCCATGGTTGGGGATGTACGGGGGTGCCACGCTGTAATCGGTAGTGCGGTGGAGATTCTGGAGCAATAAACAGTCCTAAGTCCTGTTCTGGAGCCGTTTACCAGCACGAGGAGAGCTTCAAGAGCATTTTTATTTCCTAAACTTTGAGCCGTAGCAACAGTGCGTGATCGTCTGCGTGTGTGTTCACGTCATCGGCCCGATGTGAAGGCCCGGTTGGTTCCGCTATGCAGGTTTTTTTTTCCTCGCTCTATAATCGTTTCCATCGAGATCCGGGATCGTCTTCAGTCTCTGGTTGAGCAAAACGTTTGGAGGCAATAACGATGCATTTTTGGACAAAAATCAAATCATTGAAAATGAAAATGAAATTGCTGAGACCAAGTTCACGGCTTTAACGCGTAGTTTAACCGTGGTGAATGTTCATGCGTGACTTCACCCAATGGAATTATTTCAACACTGCCAGACATTAAGTAGGCCTGATCCTAACAAGTGGAGTGTGAGATGTCCTAAAAAGGCCACCGTACAGACAATAAACCCTCCTGATTTAAAGTAGGTGGCATGACCTTTCCTGTGGTGCCACCCTGAGGTCAAACTTTACACTTAAATAAAAGGGAACAGCCACCGTGTCTTTTACTTTTTCATCCATCCCAAAAAAAGCTGAGTTTTCTGCTGTTCAGCCTCACGGGGCTGTTTAGTTCTATTTAGAAAATGTATCATACCATTTTTTGGAACCAGATTTCCAGTAATCCTGTAATCCTATTACCCAAAATGAGTGACTTCCTAATGCAGTTGAGTTGAACGACAGAGTCGTCCAGCTGGATTAAATACCGATCCAATACAGACTGATTACGACCTCTTGCCTTTTGTGGAACCATGTGAGTAATATGGCATTGTTAAAGTGGGGCTACCTCTTTTCTCCGGGTATTACTGTAATCCTTCTGCTTGCAGGTAATCAGGAGCACAACTTTTCTATACCGCGCCGTAATAAGACACAGCTCTCCCTCCTGGATTCAATATTGATTCAATTTGGGGTGATTTCCAGCTCTGGCTGCAGAGCGCCTCGCCCGGTGCCAAACAGAGACTGGGTGACGGAGGAACCGGAGCCAGAGCCGCACAATGTACGCTCATCTGAATATGAATGCAGTTTGACTCGAGTCCAGACTGAAGCAGATCTAAATTGAGCGGGATCCAGTGATGAGTGGTACTTAGTCAGATTACAGATTTGGTTTAGAGGTTGATTACCAGTTGGGTTTGTCTGATCCTCTGAGTGTCTCTCTTTGTTAATATCGTGAGGGATGTGGAGCAATGTTGACTGAGATCCAGGCGGAGGGAAAGGATGCCCCGATCCAAGAGGGGTGTGCCGGAGAAAGAGAGGTACATTCTCTCCATCTGCCTTTTTTTTCTACTGTGAACAGAAGTTGGCTTTTGGGGACTGTGGGTCCAGAAATACAATACAATGAAAAATGTATCGAAAACATACAATTTCTGTGCAATTCTTTGTTGTAAAGGGAGCGGAGGGGGATATAAAAACATACAATAAACCAGATTCTGACACATGGGACATACCAATAGCAATCAGGGGAACCAAAGCCGGTTTATTTATAGAGCTTTACTTCTATTCACAACTCAAAGCTGCTGTTTTCATTAACTCCTATATGTTCTCTTTTTATCCAGATATGTGCACATGCATTCTTATGGAGATATGCCGCTGTGTAAAGGCCACTGCGCCTTTGAAGACGCTCCTTATATATTCAGAGCTCTGCAAAATATCACACTGCATCACTGTCATGAGCATAATTGCTCATGACAGAATTTGCTCATGAATTTGCTCGTGGAGTTATTGTTGCTCGGTCCAACACGGAGGTCCGTCCCTGTGACTGGAACTTGTCTTATCATCAGACCTTCTGATATTGGATTCAGCATCCCGATGCACGGCGGCAACTACGACTACAAGTCTGATTGAGATATGGTTAAAACATTTAAATTAAAAAAATAACTTCGGTCTCCACGTGAGAGTCCGACACGCTGCATGTCCGTCCTGCACGAGCCTTTTCTGCTTCACTATATAAAAGTCAGGTCCTTTCTGCATCGGCACCGGAGGAGGGGAAGGACTTCTGGGTCGGATTTCCTAAATTAGCACTGGATTTAAGAAATCGTATTATTGGATAATATTCCAATTGTGGTATTTTATATTTCTTTTAACACTTTTTGTTCATATTGTGTAATCAGGAACTGTTGCTATGGGCCTGTAAAAAAACAAAAAACTATATGGGCTGTACAAATAGAATTGACTTGACTGTCCATATTTTGGCTTTGCATATGATATTTATTATCCATCAATATTTAAAACTATATGCAAACAAAGAATAGAGATCGGTGTCTGTTTTAAAACTTGCTGCTATGTGCTTACTATGCAATAAAAATAAATAACATTGACACTCACGTACTACAAACAGTTCAATATGATCTAATAGTTCATCTTGTCTTCATCTAAAACTAATAACTATGAATGATTATAATGATTTGCATTAAACAATAAGCTACATTTACCTACCGTCGCCTGCTTTGGTTTAAAAGACGTTTTGCTGTAACAATGTACTTTTTTTTTTTTCACCATTTACGTAATCATATGAATAAAGCCATTCAATTACTGCATTATTCAGATGTGATTTGGTTGGAGAGTTTAATAATCCATCTGTGTTCACATGCTGTTGTGGACTAATTCCAAACGACGCGTTACACAAACTGTACGTGACCTCAATCGGCTCCTTTTACTGGATAATTATTCAAATCTTTACAATTATGAGTTGCGTGGATCGGGTTCAAATAACACATTTGTGCCGTTTAATTCGGAGGAGCAGCTTTTGTATGTCGTTGTCTCGTGAATTGCTGAGGATTTAAACGAACACGTCTCCATTCAATTACAGCAATTTGCCAAAACACTCTGAAAAGGCCGTTCTCATCTTGAACCACAGTGCTGTGCATTAATAAGTCCAACCATGCAGACGTAATAACGTGAGCTCTTAAGTGTCACGCACTGGTTTCACCCCCGATAGCAGAAACTGGAAGACATCACATGATCCGGATTCTCCGCTGTGCCTCCGGTCTGGAGCTCTCCGTGTCATCGACACCTCGCCCGAAGGTCTGGACCGGGCCGACCGCTCGGCTGGAGATACGACGAGGCAGAAGGATCTCCGTGCACCGCGACGACTCTTAAATATGAACGTGTTGCACCATAACAGAACCATAACAGAAGGTGAACCGAGACGAGGGACGGTCGCTCATCGCTGGGGGAGTTCACACAAAACCCCTCGAGAAGGAAGATCTTCTGAAGAGAGCCAACGACCATCAGGACATCAGCTCCAGATATGCTGGAGAAGATTCTGCTGATCAAACATTCTGTTTTTCATCAGCAGCTTGTTTACGCCTGGCAGACGCCCACATTGTGGACCCAGAAACCATTTCACAATCCTCATCAAGAACTGATACGAGTCCTTTGGTCTCCCTTCACGACTTTCTTTGTGTTTGCACTTCCTTTAAAGATGTGTGATGACTTCACTCGCCTGAACCGAACAATTCAAACAAATCAATGTTGAATCCATCTCTCGTTGGATAATTTATGCTTTGATACTGTAACCGACGAGGCTCCTCCCTGACAACGGCCTCCGGAGAGCAGCGCACTACAAACGATTCGCAAACCACCATAACTCCCAACCCCAAAACACGTGACATCTTTTATTGTGTTCGTCATCAGAGAGGAATCTGAAACGGAGCCGGAGTTATTGATGTGGCACAATGGTGCCGCGGTCCTGAGCCGGTGGGGCAGCGAGCAGATGTGGAGCCTGAAAGTGACGCTAATGGATTCCACCCCTCGTGTCTGATCCCGCTCAGCGCGCTTCTCTGCTCCGACTCAAAAATGTAATCATTTGACCATGATAATATTCATAACACGGGGAAAAATACCAGATTATCTTTCTCTCTGTGTTGCTGTGTGTGTTGTGCACCGGTGCAATGATTCATAACACCATCTTAAAAATGTAATAAACAAGAAACTAACCCTCAGCCGTCCACACGGTGATACATTCACCTGTCCGGGTGCAGCCGGTGATCCCTCTCTGAGGGGGGGTCACATGTTCTTAGTATGTTCCTCCATCCTGCGGGGTGCTATGTTTAGTAACCCGCCCCCGAGAGGAGGCTGAGGGAGCGGCGGGTTGGAAGTTTTCTACTCTGGAAATGTGAAGCAGGCAAAGAAGGAACAACAAGATATTTCTGTCTGCGCTGCATAATGTCTCACACATGTTTACCCTCGGCTCCCAGAGCTTTCATCCCAACTCTTTCTTTCATGCTTCCTTCCTTCCTTCCTTCCTTCCGTCAACATCCTTTTCCCTCCTCAACCTTTGTCTCTCATCCTTTCCTCCCTCCTCCTCTCTTTGCCTTTTACCCCCCCCCCTCATTCTCGCTCTCATTCTCTCTTTATTCAGTGATTTAGGTCAGCGACTGACTAAACGACTACACACAGCTGGCCTAAAAACTGCGTTGCCCCCCCCTCACCCCCCCCCTCCCACACAACACATTATGATGAATCACGCTCTGGCACTAAGTGTCCTGAAACACATTTGTTTATTTGGTCCATCCTGTGCATCTGTGCAAAACTTTCACCTCAATTTTTTTAAACTGCTTTCCTAATACTTCCCCTCTCGCCCCCCCCCCCCCCCCCCCCCCCCCCCCCCCCCCCCCCCCCCCCCCCCCCCCCCCCCCCCCTCCCCAGCCCTCTCCTCGTACTCGCTCCTCTGTCATCGTTCTCCCTCATCAGTCCTTTCATAAACAAAACTCACGTGACCTCATTAAAACGTAGAAATAATCGTGAGTGATTCAACATCCTGCTCTCATTTCTTACCCCCAAAATATCTGCTGGTGTTTGATCTTCTGGATGTCAGCGTCATTTATTTATTTACTGATTGTCTTTCTGCAGCAGGACGGATTCAGAGGGGACAATATTTACTTGTTTGTTGTTTCTGTGTTTGTTTGTCAACAATTTAACGAATAAATTGGTCACCGCTCTCATCTGAACCTATAATGTGGCCACCAGGTGTACACACACACACACACACACACACACACACACACACACACACACACACACACACACACACACACACACACACACACACAGAGAGTCACAAGCTTAATCACATAAACTCTACTCAAATAATTAATGACATCATTTTTGGTTGTAGCGTCGACAAAGCAGCCAATTAGACGCCAGAGGTGAGGGAGGGGGAGGGAGGGAGGGAGGAAGGGGGGGGAGGGAGAATATAAGAGAGGAACAAAGAACACATGAAGAAGAGAGGAAGGGTTTGGGGAAGAGATCGGGGAGGCGACACAGAAACAGAGCGGCTGTGAGTTGGAGAGAAACCTTTGAACGTTGAATCACGAGACGCTTCGGTCCGGGTTCGTTTTGAGACGTGATATTAGCCATAAATGAAACGTACCTGTTAACAGGAACAGAAAATAAAAAGCAGGAAGAAGAACTCAAAACAAACTTATGACGAGCTCGGGTGTCGAGTTGCTTACATCAGCAGGATGGAGCCACGTGGGCATCCCATAATATTCACAATAAAACCTTCAGTTTCCACGCGCACAATTCAGTATTTTATTGGTATTATTTTTGCATGTATTCTTCCCAAAATAACCTACTGGACGAGAGCTGTTTTAGATGATTCATTATTATTATTATTTTATAATTCATAATTCCCTTTGTTGTGTACCCTGCCCGTGAAAATGAAGTCGTTCTTGAGACGGGGGCGAGGAGTTCCGTTTGGTCACCTAGCAACAGCAGTCCTGGCAACTTAAACCTGTTGAACCCAACGAGGTCTCCCCATAACCAAAGTATGACCTCGTGTGCATTAATTAAATAACCTATAACAGGTTGTGAATGGGAAAGCACTATCACTATGACTGAGTAACCTCAGTGAGGCCCGTAAAGAGTCTGCTGGTGAGGAGCTCCAGGTCGGAAACTGTGTCTGTAAGAAGCGGACGTCATCACCATGACGACGCCCGTCCAAGACTCGAGCTCTCCCCTTTAGCCGTTCTGGGTTTTGGGCCGTTGACATCTTGATTTTTTTGTAACCGTGGCGACACGAGAGGGTGATGCCACACAGCCGGACTCTGAATGAGACTGTTCAATCACCTGTCAATCACCTGGTAGCCCCGCCCCTAAAGCATCCCCTGCTTTAAGGTCTGTCTAAATGGATCATAGTTTACTAAATGAACATCATATATTGAAGAAGACTTGCTTTGCAAAAATGTAGTAAGTGGACCTTAAATGGCGTTTTAAAAAACTTAGTGAACGAAGACCACGCCCCCTTTAATTAAGACCACGCCCCTTTCTCTCTCTCTCTCTCTCTCTCTCTCTCTCTCTCTCTCTCTCTCTCTCTCTCTCTCTCTCTCTCTCTGGTATCTGGAGCACAGCTCCTCCAGAGGGCTTACATGTAGAGATTACATTCACTGTGAGCTCTCTGATACATTTGTGTGACACTAAAAGTATATTTACATTTTTACATGAGCTTACTTAGTCAAACTACTTCTTCCAGCGTGAAGAATGAGAACCTTCCCCAACGCTGTTGGCAATCAATCAAATGACCAACAACATAAAGATAATAATTGAAAGGTAAAAAGGTCCTGCTGTTCAAACTGAAGAGGAATTAAACGGCTTAGAGGGAGCACATTGAAACGGAATGTGAACAAGACGGAGCGCGAGGAGAGGACGGAGACTTTAATAATGAAATGAGTAGCCAGCTGTTAAATCAACAGTTATGGATCACAGGAGGAGAAGCTGCTCTACAGGAGGGTTTCACCTCCTTCCATCCCATAATTCTTTCATCTCGTCATCGCGCGAGACTCGTCCCCGCCGAGAGGCGAGGCTCATTATTCGTGCGCGCACCACGCTGCTTCTGATTCACACAATCACGACACGCGCCGGGCAGCTGCCGCCATATGTCAGTGTGTGTGTGTGTGTGTGAGAGAGAGAGAGAGAGAGAGAGAGAGAGAGAGAGAGAGAGAGAGAGAGAGAGAGAGAGAGAGAGAGAGAGAGAGAGAGAGAGAGAGAGAGAGAGACACATCCTGCCATTCAGACAGAAGAGCCACTTGCAGGAAACCGTCCCCTCTCTCCACACACACACACACACACACACACACACACACACCCTGTCCCACCTCCGTCACCCTCTCACCCTGCATGTGTTGAATATGCATCACTGCTGCTTTCAAAGTGGACAGATGAGCAGCAGGCCAGCGGCCACCTGCCGCTCAGCATCTCCCTGTTCTGTTTAGTTTTTTTGGTTTGCTTGGGGGGAGGAAGGGGGGAGAGGGTGTGGGGGGGGGGGGTGTTACAGACAGCCTGTGGCCTGTCGTTCTACAGCCCCACTCCCGTCTTTACCCCCCTGTGAGATGGATCAACAGAGAGGCAAAAGGCCGAGGGCAGCAGGCAATTAAAGAGGGGGGGCGGGGGGGAGGGGGGGGGTGTAATGCGAGAAGGGGGATGCAGTGAGGACACAAAACAACCTTATCTGCAAAGACCTTGTTTATTTTTGTATTCTTGTCAATTCTCTATGTAGTTTATTTGTATTCATATTTGTGTGTGTGTGTGTGTGTGTGTGTGTGTGTGTGTGTGTGTGCATTTTCTCTACTCACGTTCTCTCTTTTTAGCTTGCCTGTTTTGTCGTCTCCCTCAACCTCTATGTTCACCTATCTTCTCTACACACACACACACACACACACACACACACACACACACACACACACGCACACGCACACGCACACGCACACACATACACATACTACTGCAGCAGTAATCCCCCGGTCTCACAGTGTCCCCCCTCAAACTCACACACACACACACGTGCACACGCACTTTCCCAGACTGTTCCCATGGAAACCCACACCGACAGAAAGCACGCGGGCCCCCGCCTGCAGGCTCGAGGCAGTGAGGAGACTTCCCGCGAGGAGTCAGCCGGTTATTGATCCCCCCCCCCCCCCCCACACACACACATACACACACAGACACACACATACACACACAGACACACACATAGACACACACATACACACACAGACACACACATAGACACACACATACACACACAGACACACACATAGACACACACACAGACACACACATAGACACACACATACACACACAGACACACACATAGACACACACATACACACACAGACACACACATAGACACACACATACACACACAGACACAGACACACACAACACAGCCACATGCACACAAAAGCTGATCCACTAAAACCGGTTCCATTTTTGAGCTTTACCAATTGACAATAAAATCTCATCATTGAATAGAAACACTGTAGCTCTTATGAATGGTAATAAATAAATAAAAAATAAAAGCAACAGATGTGTCATCTTATTTCCAAGCTGTGGTTGTAGTTGAAGCGTGAGACGTCAGCAGACACAGGAATGACAAGCAGAACAGCGAAGCCTTCAACGGGCTTCATAAGAACACGGCGGTGAGATAATTCTCAAAAATCAACACGCAAACACGCGTTGTAATGTTCCCGCGATGAAACATCACAGTGGAGAAATGAAATGAATAATTCCCCGGGGCCTCGTGGAAATCCAATTCACAGCATTACAGATATTTTAGCCTGACACACAGGAAATTGTATAAATGTTGTAGAGCTCCTCCAAGCTGAGCGATTTAAAAAAAATAAAATAAATAAATGCAGATGAAATCCTGTTCTCCAGCTCCTCTGATTCCTTGTGAACGCCGGGTGACAATAAGCCACACGCTGGCACATCTACTTAAACTGCTTTTATACGGTCTGGTTAACAACACTCATATTTTTCAGCAGCTTATGCGTCATGAATCTTGCACCGGTGTTATTCCAAAACAGTTTCTGTGCTTCGCTCACCGTGTAAGAGTTTCAAACAGAGGCCTTTGTTTCAGATGCAGTCGGCCGGCCGAGGAGTTAAAGAAACATCTGGTCATTTCAAGCCTGTCAGACAAAGCTGCACGGACGCATCATCGTTCTCCTGTTGGGAGAACAATATCAGATTCTGTTCATGTGCGCATAAACCCGGCTATTAATGGATTGCCGAGCAGAAGGCAGGAGAGTGGATCAGCAGCGGGATCCAGCTGTTCCTGACCCACATTACCTCGGCTAAACCGGGAATAAGATTTTCTCATTTGAATCAGGACTCCACAGCGAGTTGCATGAAAGGCTGCTCGCAGCATCCTGAAATAATCGTGCTCCTAAGAGTTGGTTCTTTTTCAGATGCAGCCGGTAAGCATCCCGCCACAGGCTGGTTTAGTTGTGCCTTCTGAACAGAGTCCTGTGTGTGTGTGTGTGTGTGTGTGTGTGTGTGTGTGTGTGTGTGTGTGTGTGTGTGTGTGTGTGTGTACTTTGCAGCAAGTAGCTGTCCGTGGTCCTGATGCAGCCTACTCCTCTGACCATGACTCAGCGGGTGCAGAGCGGCCCGCGTCGTGGTTCTGTATCCGCTCAGCCTGAGCCTCTCTGGGACGTCGATGGCAGACGATCTCTCAGCGACCCGAAGGATCAATGTGAGCATCAGGTTCTAGACCCAGGCACCACTGTGCTCCGACATGTAGAAATCATACAGGTTCTTATTCTCAGAACGGGCAGAACGTAGTAAAGAATACGTTCCTATCGCTCTCTTCTCCGATTATTGAAACATATTCTGGGGAATGTAGGAAATGACTCACTGAAGTAAACACATGCAGGATGAACTGGTGAACTGGTGAACTGGTGATACTAAAGTACCAGCAAGGTTCTGCTGGTACCCGTCACCTCTCTCCCTTCATGGAGGCAGCGGTGCTGTGGAATAGGTCTAAATCCTCACGGCCTCCCGTGGTCTCGGGGCCGGTCCGGTCTACACACTGTGAAGGTTTCAATCTGTAAACAGGAGTTTGATCTCTGGGATTTAATGATCTCAGCCGAATGTCACTAGAGCTGAAGGAGACGCGTTGGCTGACTGTTAGCTGCACAGAGTTAAGATTAGGGTTCGTTATTAAAGAATCTGAGGGCTCACCCCTCATTCTAACCTCGGCCCCTCCTCAGCTCCACCTCACTCTGGAAGCACGTCTGCCTTTTCTTTTCTTACCACAAGTCCTTGTTTCCTGGTTCCTTACTCCCTCTTTAGGAGTGCAGCAACAGAAGAGTCACATGTTCTGTACGTTCTGGATTAAAAGTCCTCCAGCACCTTTCTCCTTTTCATATTGCATAAAACAAAAACAGTGAGCAAAGCAATCCCAATAAAGTGTAGTCAGTGTGTCTCCTCCTGCAGCTCGCTCACGGAGAGCGTGAGTTCAGAGAGAAAAGGAAAGAGATTCACTTCCTGTTGTTTGATATAAAACTCCACTGCAGCCCAGAAAAGAAATGCGGCGGCTTACAGTAACTTTCTGCTCCTTCCTCACTTATTTCTCATTTCTCCCTCCCTCCCTCCCCCACCACCTCCCCGCGTACTCTCTCTCTCCCTCCCTCTCCCCTCTCTCTCTCTCCCTCTCTCCCTCTCCCCCCCTCTCTCTCCCCTCTCTCTCTCCCTCTCTCCCTCTCTCTCTCTCCCTCTCCCCTCTCTCTCTCTCTCCCCCTCTGATGCCAGGCCCACAGGGGTCTGTGTAACTGTCTGTCAGTCATCTCTGTTTAGTGTTTATAGTCGTCCATCCTCTCTGATCCATTATAAATAGCTTTAAGTGGCTCAGCTCTCCCTCATCGCTGTCACTCAACACTCCGTCTATTAGACTTTCCTACTCAACCTAATTAATCTGACCAGCCGCTGAGATTATGAAATAAAAGGTGGACGTGAAGCGGTTACGTCCTGAATGTAAAATCCCAATAACTTGTTATAGCTAAGTAAAACAAATTTAAATAAGAGGAGAAAAAGGCTAATATGAATTTGTGTGTGCATGCTGAATCACGTTGGGTTAATCAGACCAGCAGGGATCCGCCCACTCGACTCAAGGCAGGTTTTGATTGGATTTGACAGAATTGCTTTGAAGAGTTTTCAAGGATGAATTGTGGATTCTTCTCCTGAAGGTTCGTGATGTCGTCTACAAACGCTCCCCAAACGTTAAGTATTAATACGTGTACTGAGGGCTCTCTGTACACGTACTGTACTCGTGTTTACTGGGATTGTGCTTCCTGTATGTAATGTATATCTCAAGAGATTTCAGGTTGCTCTTTATTGGGGTCTCTACTCGCGATGAATGATGTTTGACCTCTGCTGATTCTCTAGAACAACCACTCGTCTTCAGAATTGCACGTGAGATGAATATACATATTTTAATCTTAACGCGTTTCTAAAGGCACAGAGAGTCTTCAGGTTTTCCCATCCTCACACCATGAGAGTTCCCCTTCAGTCTAATTAACCGCCCATCGGCCGGAGTAGGAATCAGAATTACTTCATGACAGAAATTTTCCCCAAGTGGATTCACTGCTGTCTGGATTTCACGTTCCCTGATAGACCAAAAGCTATTAATATCCCAAAGACTTTCAAGGGCGTATGAGGATTAAACTATAGTTTCCATATTCTCTCATGTTGAGTGGGAATAGTTTTCATGGTAAATGTGTAATTATCTCCGGTATGTGTGCTCTGTTTAGTGGTAAAGAGGTTATTGTTCCCTTTGTTACATATATTACTGTTGTTACTTATACATTACCCCCCCTCACACACACACACACACATACAGACGCACCTTCTTTTGATGAAATAATAAAAAAGGGTGATTTCTCAGTGACCTTGCCAGAGACAACAAACACTTTTTGGTAAATATAATCCATATTTCCACTGGAGAAAGCAACATTTTCCTCATTTCAGCAGGGGGAGATATTACTGCAGCTTTTGCCTGAGTGAACTTCATTCTCCCTCCGAGAGAAGAATGAGATTTAACTACCGGTGATTCTGCTACAATCACTGAGTGAAACCGTAATAAGTTCCCCGGTGAGGAACATTATCACGTTTCACTCTTAGAGATGTTGTTGGCCGGGAGACGCTGATTCAACTGGAGGCATTCAAGTTTGATACCCCGATGAAGTGCCGTTGAACGTGTGTAATTGAACCCGACAGCCTCAGGGCCGCTTTGACCTCTGACCTCTGTGATGCGTGACGGAGCAAAAGGAAGCTTCCCCTCCGCGGGTTGAAAAAGTACCATCACATCTGAAGTATCATCACTTAACGGGGCAACGGGGCAATACCTGTCAGACTGTTTCACACGCTGCCTCGTCACAACTGGTCTAGACGCACACACACACACACACACACACACACACACACACACACACACACACACACCTAATCCTGTTAACGCCGCCAGCTCGCGCCACAATAACCTACATTCTGCTGTAGTCACGCTGACGGAGTGAGGCGCGTGAGGCTGTCGGAGCAACGATCGGGAGACGCGAACAAATCCTGGTGACAGAGAACGAGGCTGGAGGGAGGCTGCTGACACCCACAGAGGGGGGGAGGGGGGGGGGGCTTTTTCTTTTGTGCATTCAAATCTTATTTGGAAAAGGGGATATGCATTTTGGAGCACCATATTCATGTGGCTGTCCTCCAAAGCTCCAGCTCTGAAAAAAAAAAAAAACCAGAGGCGGGGATCCAAACCGACCGGGACACACGAACATAACTCTGCGTGTCATTCACGAGACAGAGTTTATTTAGTTCTCATTTATTTATTTATTTATCTCATTTATTATACTTTTGCTGCACCTGAACTAAGTTGGCAAGGCAACACGATAACATCTTTTTTTTTCTTACACTATACACAAAACAATCGATCTTCTTTTGCAAATAAAAAAACGAGACATGCAGTATAGCATTGTCTATTTTTATATGTTTAGGAATATTAATAATAAAAACATGTTTTTTTTCTACAGATACTAAGAACTTAACCCAAATAAAACGAGGAGAGTAATAGCAGCTTTTTGATGGTGCTAAAGGAGCCTTTTGACACCAACAAGTAGGAGGTTGGATACTTAGCCCTGCAGCCTACAAGGACAATCACACCGAGACCACATGCTCTCAGACCTGATCCAGGTTTAGACCTGATCCTGTATTTTAAGGAGTGGGATGAGTCAGGTGACCTGAAGGGAGATAATAAACAAAAACACAGAAATCAGACACACACACAGAGAGAGAGAGAGAGAGAGAGAGAGAGAGAGAGAGAGAGAGAGAGGCGTGCGTACGTGCACGCGCATGCTCGGTCACGCCGCTCCGGGGCTCGTATTCGGCTGCTCCTCAGCTGACACGCCTTGTGTATCTCCTCCCATCAGCCCCGGGAGGAAATCATGTCCAATTCCAGCCGTGTCATTAGAACAACTATGAATTGGTATTGAATGGGAAGTCGGTGATGAGTGAATATTGGAGGAAATTTGAAGCCTACGTATTTGCATAATGTGATTTTATTTCCAACAAGCATCAGGAAATGGATCTGCCCATTTAGCCATGCGCAAATTAGTGTTAAATTGGGATGATTGCTCGATAGCGCGCATGCGCCTTTACCAATGACATGAATCACACTAATCCTACGTGGTTATAAATGTGGCTATTATACGGCAGAAATATGAATCCCTGTGGGACTATTATAACCCATAAACCATAATATAGTTTATCCTTCCACAGAAAACATTATTCACAGTAAAGTCATACAACTGGAATTTCTGTTTCCTTGTGTGTGCGTGTGTGTGTGTGTGTGTGTGTGTGTGTGTGTGTGTGTGTGTGTGTGCGCAATTACTCATCGGTGATGGGAGATGACGTCACTTTTACGAGAGCTAACCTGACGATTCAGAGCTGACGTCACTGGACTGGATTATAATGAGGATGATATCACAAAATAGGTCAATCTGGTCCTTTATGGACGAATGACGTTGCGAAACTGCATCTTATTTATAAACAATAAATAAAATATTACATTAATAAGATATTACAAGTTGACTCATACTCTGTCACGTTATACTTTAATAAGATCCGTCATGCTGTTTCCTTCCTCTTGGTAAAGTTTCTAGGAATTGCTTTTCTGCAATTCATCCAAAACGTCCCTGATGCGTCATTTAATTTTAAAATGTCAGAATCTAATTTTTTGGTGTCATCTGAAATAGCAGCATTGCCAGGTTCGTCTGCGTAACCCCGGGTAAAGGTGGCCGACCCGCAGGGCTGTTTGTGAGGACGATCATTCTTCAGAGGAGACGCGGATGACGGAGTGATTGTGTAAGATCAGCGGTCCCCTCCGTCCTTTTCCAGTGGAGGATATGGCTGCCGCCGCGGGTGCTGTGTAACAGCCCTGCGCACCGGAGCCATCCTTATGAGAGGAGAGGAGAGGGAGGGAGGGAGAGAGAGGGAGAGAGAGAGAGGGAGAGAGAGAGAGGCGTGGTAGAGACGCAAGCAATAGGGGGAGGGGTAGAAAAAGGAGAGAGGAGGAGAGTGTGATCGTGTGTGTGTGGATGGATAGTAGCCTACCACCGGGCTGTGCCTTGGAGAGTGCGCACACACATACACACACACACACACACACACACACACACACACACACACACTCAGGAGGGTAGTGTGTGAGCCAGTCAGTCAGTCAGTCAGTCAGTCAGTGTGAGTGTGTAAGCCATGTTGGATGTGAATGACCGGGAGGAGAGATGCTGCTGCCGCGCCGCTCCTAACGCTCACACCTCCAGCTCCACGGACCACAGCGGGTAGATGCCAACTCTCCAGGCCGACGGAGAGACGGGGGAGCCTGGGGGAAGGTGACGGGCGGTGCCGGCGGTCCTGGAACTGGCCACCTAGCCGGAACGAGGGAGAGAGAGAAGTAACGGGGAGAAGGGAAGACGCACTCGAGGGAGAGAGAAAGAGAGAATAGGAAGTGGCGGAAGAGGGAGAAAGGAGGGAGAGACCGAGAAAGGAAGAGACTAAATGGCTGCACCGCTACCGGGCTTCACCCCGCTCCTGCTCTCCTCTCTGGCACTCCACCTGCTCCTCCTCGGCCCTTTGTTCGCCCTCACCCCGGGGACTGGGACTACAGGACGGGCTTCCAACGGATGGACCCCCGGTCTCTGTTACCGAGACGCCGGAAAAGTGAGCCGGCAGCAGCAGCGGCAGCAGCGCGAGGAGGCAGGGGAGTCGCCGAGGGGCAGCTGGAATATACGCCCAAGCAGGTGGACCGTAGAGCGGATACAGACCGAGGGATGCTCCGGAGTGCAGCGCGCAGGGGGGACACCGGGAAGATATCACCGGGATGGGGCGAGGGGGACACGGGGGGAGAGGCTTAAAGGAGTCGGGACGTTTTGGAGGTGTGGAAACGGCCCTCCGGCACCACCATCGCCCCCTCCTCCTCTCAACCCAGGTATTAGGAGCAGGTCGAGCTCTGATGGCGTCGGCGCAGGAGAGAGAGTGGATAGAGAGAGGATGAGGAGGAAGGGCGTTGTTTCTCCTCCCGCTCCACCTGCTTTCACCTCCTCGCCGGTTCTAAACGGCAAACAACGGGCAGCACAAAGGACGGGAGCGTGCGCGCCACGGTGGCCGGCGGCGAGGCCACACCTCACCAAACGTGGCGCCGCCGGAGCCTTTGTGCACGCCTCTGGCCTGTGCAGGGCACCCGGAAGTGGAGATAGGAGAGGGAGAGGGGCGTGCGAGAGGGCTCGTGAGGTGAGGAGGCTATTTTCTACACGGTGCTCCCCGACACCGGGGCGTCTCTACCGGTCAAGCCCCGACAAACAAGCCCTCTCCCCGGCCAGCAACCCCTCACTTGGCCCCTTGCCAACCGGTTGCTCTTGTTGCATTCATCCTCTTTCTGGATACAACTCACCACACAGTAAGGCTTCAAACTACACCTTCAAATTTCATCCTCGTCTCACCAAGAATCCAAACTATAACCAGGGCTCAAATTTGGACTACGTGTGTCGTTTTTCAACTTATTCCCCTCAGAACAGCCACACAGATCAAATTCAGCCGCATCTAGTTTACAGGAACAGCAACAGTAACCTGACCTGGGACGCTGATGGGGGGTCATCCCGCGTGGACAGGGGGGGTGGTAATTGTTCTCATTTGGGAAGGCACAATGTTATCGATCTCAGCAGCAACAGAGAGGGGGGTGATGATAGCTGTTTGACTGGGTGCACGAGGTGCAGGGAGAGGGGGACGAGGAGTGGGGGAGATGATGAGACGGGGGAGGAAGCCCACAGATGTAGTGCACCGGCAGTGATTAACCCTAGTACCTGGGCCCACCTAGATCGCTGTGGACCCCCTGTCCGCGAGGAGAGAGCAAGATATTACCATGTCAGAATTATGGATAAGAAGGGGGAGAGGCCTGGGAGGAGAGAGGGAATCGACGGACGAGGAGGAGGGGTGAACCAGGGCAACAACTACATTCATTTATCTAATTACCCGGATAATGATTTGGCGTGTCCGATTCTGATGCTCCTATGTAGGGCTGATAATGAGCCTCCGCAGGGGAAATCAGCAACAGCAACCAGAGGGCAGGGCAACCAAACCCGGGGAGAAAGCAGGGAGGTTCCCGGTGGTCGCTTTGGTTGTTTGGACAGAATAGAAAAGGGGGATGGATATAGAGCAGAGTTTATGGTCCCGGAGGGAGTCGTAGCTCTGAGGAAACCCCCTATCCAATTTCCCCCCAGCAGCATCACAGAGATGCCCGACCAACGTTTTCTATCCAACAAAAGCGCATCAACTGCATCAAGATCTAGAGATAATACGCCCCCTCGAACACCAACAGGCGGTCATGCAGAAAGAGGAAAGCTTTCCAAACCGAGCCGTCTATCTGCTGAGAAAGAAAACACAACTCCAGAGACAGAGTCTGCCAGTGACTCAGGCTTTTTCTCGCCTGCGAGGTTTCCTGTTAAATCTCCCGGCGTTGTGTCAGACGCGTCTCGCTCTGCAACAGCAATCAATTCACGTCTCCTCGCTCAGGCCGACGACACCCCGGCAGACCGCCGCTCGTTGTTCTCGGAAATGAACCGGCCCACGTGGCAGGGTGACTCTCTCCATGATCCTCTCCACTTACCCTCCGTGAAGGAGGCGGTTTTAGCACCACGGACAGCTCCCCGAGACCAGCGCGTGTTTTTGTGGCGAAAATTCAACAGTAACAGTAACAACAACAACGACGAGGAGGGAAGCGAGGACATGAATGGATATAGTCCTGACTCTGAAATAGAAAACCCAGCTCGGCATGGTCCGACACAGCAACAGGACCTGTGGGAGACGGTCAGGGCAGGGTGCGCTGACTGTTCAGCCACCGAGCAGCGCGACCATGCACACATGCAATTAAAATCCGGTAAGCAAGTGCCATTAGAGCCCGGAGGTCTCAGACAGTCAGATAGGCGGCAGATGGGGGCCGAGGGAGAAAGGGAGAGGGATGCAGAGAGGGAGGGAGAGGGCTTGGAGGGGTCTGCTGCTGTTGCTGCCGCTGTTGGGGGAGGAAAATTACAGGTGGGGGAGGGCGAGAGAGAGGCGCGGCTGATGGGAGGGAGAGAACCAGGGGGAGAGGAGCCAGAGGAGGAGGAGTGGGAGAGGGAAAAAGGAATAACAAAGGCAAGCCGGGCAGAGGAGAGAGAGGCAGAGGGAGGAAAGGGTCAGGATAGGGGCAGTAGCACCACCACCATCACACAGCCAGGAAGCAAAGGAGGGAAGAGAGAGAGGCAGGCAGATGAAAGCCATGAGGCTGGAGAGGGGAATGAGAGGGGGGAAGGTGGGGAGCAGGAGAGGCACAGTACAAGGGGAGAGCGGAGCCTGGAACGACTGATAATAGTAGCAGATGATGAAATCTCACAGGGAGAAAGGGGGAGGAAGATTTTGATGCCCTGGCCTCGCTCTCGCCGTGCGGCCAACCGACATCCCCATTTCTCCCAGTACAACTTCCAAGTGCAAGTAGCCGAGAACCAGCCATCCGCCACCTCAGTCATCATCATGTCCGCCTCAGACCCAGATCCAGGGGATGCAGGCAGGGTGACCTACTCCATGGCCCCGTTGATGAACAGCCGCTCATCTGACTACTTCCACATCCACCCAGACACAGGTCTCATCACCACCACTCAGATTCTAGACAGAGAACACATGGACTTGCATTACTTCCGGGTCACTGCGACCGATCACGCCTCCTCTCGCCTCTCTGGCACCACAATGGTGGCCATTACAGTTTCAGACCGGAACGATCACTCTCCTATATTCGAGCAGACGGAGTACAGGGAGACGATCAGGGAGAACGTGGAGGAGGGGTATCCCATCCTACAGCTGAGAGCGACAGACTTAGACTCCCCATCCAATGCTAATATCCGCTACCGCTTTGTCGGCGACACGGCTGCAATGGCTCGAGCAGCCTTTGAGATCGACCCGCGCTCTGGGCTCATAACCACCCGTGGAGCGGTGGACCGGGAAACCAACGAGCACTACACCCTGCATGTGGAGGCCAGCGACCAGGGGAAGGAGCCGGGCCCCCGCTCCGCTAATGTGAAAGTTTTCATCACTGTTCTGGATGAAAATGACAACGTGCCTCAGTTCAGCGAAAAGCGCTACGTCGTAGGAGTGAAGGAGGACGTGCGGCCTCACTCTGAGATCCTCCGTGTGAGCGCCACGGACCGGGACAAGGACAGCAACGCTGCTGTTCACTACAACATCATCAGTGGGAACAGCCAAGGACAGTTCTCCATCGACAGTGTCACTGGGGAGATCCACGTCGTGGCTCCGCTAGACTACGAGTCCGAACGGGAGTATACGCTCCGTGTTCGTGCACAGGACAATGGCCGGCCCCCTCTCTCCAACAACACCGGCATTGTGAGCGTACAGGTGACGGATGTCAACGACAACCCACCCATCTTCGTCTCCACGCCATTCCAGGCGTCTGTGCTCGAGAGCGCCCCAGTTGGTAGTTCCATCCTCCACATTCAGGCCATCGATACCGATTCCAGTGATAACGCTCGTCTGGAGTACAGGTTAACTGGCACCAGCTCTGACACACCATTCGTTATCAATTCTGCTACAGGCTGGGTCACCGTGAGCTCCATTCTTGACCGGGAATCTGTGGAGCACTATTTCTTTGGCGTGGAAGCCAGGGATTACGGCATGCCGCCTCTTTCTGCTACAGCCAGCGTTACAATCACCGTGATGGATGTCAACGACAACCGCCCTGAGTTCCTCCAAAAGGAGTACTACTCCCGCTTGAATGAGGACGCGACGGTCGGTACCAGCGTAGGGACCGTCACGGCTGTGGACCGAGACGTCAACAGTGCTGTGACCTATCAGATTACAGGAGGAAACACCAGAAACCGCTTTTCCATCAGCACAGCAGGAGGGGCCGGGCTGCTCTCGTTAGCGCTCCCATTGGACTACAAACAGGAGCGCCGCTACGTCCTGACAGTCACCGCCTCAGACCGCACCCTCCACGACACCTGTCAGGTGCACATCAACATCACAGATGCCAACACTCATCGGCCCGTTTTCCAGAGCGCCCACTACTCTATTAGCGTGAACGAGGACCGACCACCTGGGAGCACTGTCGTTGTGATCAGCGCCACGGATGACGACGTCGGGGAGAATGCTCGAATCACATACTTCCTCGAGGACAATATCCCACAATTCCGCATCGACACCGGCACAGGAGCCATAACCCTCCAGGCAGAGCTCGACTACGAGGACCAGATGACCTACACGTTGGCTATAACCGCTAAAGACAACGGCATTCCACAGAAAGCAGACACCACGTATGTTGAGGTGAACGTGAATGACGTGAACGACAACGCACCTCAGTTCGTCAGCCCCAGATATCAGGGCACAGCGAGCGAAGACGCCCCGCCCTTCACCAGCGTCCTCCAGATCTCGGCCACTGACCGCGACGCACACGCCAACGGCCGCGTTCAGTACACCTTCCAAAACGGCGAGGACGGGGACGGAGACTTTACCATTGAACCGACGTCTGGGATCGTCCGGACTGTTCGCCGCTTGGACCGCGAGAGCGTGCCGTTCTACGAGCTGACGGCCTACGCCGTGGATCGAGGCGTGCCCCCTCAGCGGACCCCCGTCCACATCCAGGTGACGGTCCTGGATGTCAACGACAACGCCCCCGTGTTCCCCGCTGACGACTTTGAGGTTCTCGTGAAGGAAAACAGCGCGGTGGGCTCTGTGGTGGCCCAGATCACGGCCACCGACCCGGACGAAGGAGCCCACGCTCAGATCATGTACCAAATCGTGGAGGGCAACATCCCTGAGATCTTCCAGATGGACATCTTTTCAGGGGAGCTCACTTCTCTCATTGATCTTGACTACGAGGCCCATAACGAGTATGTCATCGTAGTCCAGGCCACCTCGGCTCCTCTAGTCAGCCGGGCGACTGTCCGCATCCGACTGGTGGACCAGAACGACAACCGGCCCACGCTGCAGGACTTCCAAATAATTTTCAACAACTTCGTATCCAATCGGTCCAATAGTTTCCCCAGCGGCGTAATTGGGAGAGTACCCGCCCACGACCCCGACGTGTCAGACAGGCTGCACTACACCATCGACCGGGGCAACGAGCTCCACCTGCTGCTCCTCAATCACAGCAGCGGGGAGATCCGACTGAGCCGAAAACTGGATAACAACCGGCCGCTGGTGGCTCCCATGCTGATCACTGTCACAGGTAAGAGAGCGTGGAGGGGAACTGGGAGGGAGGGAGGGAGGGAGTGTGTGTGTGTGTGTGTGTGTGTGTGTGTGTGTGTGTGTGTGTGTGTGTGTGTGTGTGTGTGTGTGTGTGTGTGTGTGTGTGTGTTTATAGTCAGTTTATATTCCCCTGAAGCTTTCTTCACTGTAACAAATCCTGTGAAGATAAGGACCCAGACTCAACAGGTTTAAATGTGAGTGAGAAAGGGAGGGTGATAAGACTGGGTGACATTTGGTAGAGCTCTGAGCTTTGCTTCTTCCTTTTTCTTTTGTCTCTTTGTCTGGACTTGTGTGCATGAAGGACTGAGGAATTAACGGAAATGCACAGCTGTGTTGTGTGTGCAATATGTTGTGAGAGGATTGAACAAGTGGGGGGGGGAAGCCAGAAAAGTAGATTTGTCACCTGTGTCTCGGGCATCTGCTGCATGTCCCCGAGTCCCCGAGGGAGGAGGCTCCGGGGAGGAAGTGTGTGTTTGTGAGAGAAATACAGATAATGACAGAGCTGATCTACCTGAGAGCATGGGAGGTGAACGTTAAGCAGGTTGACGCTGGTCGGCTTAGCAGAGTTTCCCCTTCGCGGACGAGGCCAGGAAAAGGATGACGAGAGAAAAAGTGTGTGCGAAGCTGAGTGTGTATTTTGTGTGAGGAAACGTGGAAGCAGATATCACAGAAGGGAGGAAGCGTGTGTGAGGAGAGATAAATATTTGAAGGCACTCCTGTCAATGTGAGATAACTGACTATAATTATTCGCGAGCTCAATTTTCCATCAGTCTGGATGTTGTCAGTTTAGGAGATATGTGCTATTGCAAGCAACTGGCGTAAGCAGGTATTTTATTGCCAGACTTTTCTGCTGCTGGAAACATAACTGTGTAGTTATGAGCAGTGATCGGTGTCGCTGCACCACCCGGGCTGTTTGATTGACATGTGATCTGAGTGCAGTCCGAGTCAAATTAAAGAAAATATAGTCGGGAAAGAAGGAAGCAGACAAGTCTGATGCGGTCACCTGCTGTAAAATGGTATCAATACTTCTTTAATTTGATTTATGACTTGATGAAACCGGACAGCGAGGAGTTAATCTTCGGAGTAAACCCACGGTCTATTAGTTTAAAGAGAAACACTTCGATTTCCCTGGAAAATATCCACTTAACTGACCATCCATTATGTTGCTCACATCACGAGTGAGTAGTGATGTTTACAGTACAAATATTGCTTTATTGAATAACTAGTTAAAGCTGCTTTGTCCGACACAGTAATAATCTTATTTTGTTGAAATCCGATGGATATATTATAGAAGAAATAAATAATAAATTTTATTCAAATGAGTTTTTAGGTGTATTTTGATGTTTATTTGTTTGCATTTCCCGGATAAGATGAAGGCCTCCTCAAGGCAGACCGGCTTCTGAGCTGTCAGCGATCAGAGACGTAGAACCCGGAGGAGAGAAAGAAACCAGAGGCTCACTTTGTGTTCTGGCAGCTCGCGACCCGCTGCCCGATTTACAGCTTTCACTCATTCTGATGTCATCGGAGAGGGGAGGGGACGAAGGGTTACTTTGTGACTGAGTGAGACCATCGTCAAGGGAGTGATGAGGGAGTGAGACCATCGTCAAGGGAGTGATGAGGGAGTGAGACCATCGTCAAGGGAGGGATGAGGGAGTGAGACCATCGTCAAGGGAGTGAGTGAATAAGTGAGACCGATAATGAGTCAGTGGAGGAGGGAGGGAGGGAATGAAAGAGAAAGCGACTGAGCGAACGAGTTTGGGAGAGAGTGGGTGAACGGGTGAGCGGGTGAACGGGTGAATGACAGAGGAAGTGACTTAGTAAATGAGCGAGTGAAGAGCGACCGCGTGACTGAACGGATGGAGTGAGTGAGTGAGTGAGTGGGGTTAAATGTCAGAGCGTAAAAGGAATGAGAGAGTGCACGAGGTGAGAGTAAGTGAGTGAAGGAATGAGCAATCAGGCACACGCATGTGTGTGTGTGTGTACCATGCGGTATGTGTGTGTGTGTGTGTACCATGCGGTATGTGTGTGTGTGTGTGTGTGTGTGTGTGTGTGTGTGTGTGTGTACCAGCCTTCGTCTCTATCTGCCTCCAATGTGCATTCAGTTCAATTCAACCAGACGTGTAGATTAATTTACAATTTTCTCGCTGTTTTATTCTCACTTTGAAAGTATTCTACTCTCTCTCTCTCTCTCTCTCTCTCTCTCTCTCTCTCTCTCTCTTTCCCCCCCTTATCCCCCTCGCCCCCTCTCCCTCTCCCCTCCCCCCCTCTCTCCCCCCGTCGCTCCAGGATTTGACAGTTATGAGATTATAATGAAACAACAGTCAGCCAGAGTCATGCTCGGAGCAGCGCTGTCACTTCCATTGTGTGCTGTGTGTTATCTGTGACTCCCCGTCGCTTCCTTCCTCTCCTTTATTCTCTCGTCCTCAAATGTATGGATGGATTCTTGGCAGTCGTTTTCACTCCTTGTGTTTCTCTCTCTTCCTTTTCGTCATCCTTCTTTCCATTTGTTTCTTTTCCCTTCTGCTTTTTTTCCGGTTCTGTAGTTCAGTTTCCACTCACTTCATCTCTTCTCCTTCTATCAGCTCCTCAGGCTTTAACCTTGTTATTTCTCTCTCTCTCTCTCTCTCTCTCTCTCTCTTATTCAGTAATCATCCTCCTGTCCTCCTCTTCTCTTTCCCCTCAACACTTCCCTTTAATCCTCACATAACTCTCATGGGCTCTGCTCCTCCTATCCTGTTTTTCTGTTTTCTTCCCTCCTTGTTTCCTCTCTCTCTCTCTGTGTGTGTGTGTGTGTGTGTGTGTGTGTGTGTGTGTATGTGTGTGTGTTTCCGCCTAATTTTCCCTTGTGTGTGTTTGAACAGTGTTTTCTAGTAGCAGAGTTGTGTGTGTGTGTGTGTGTGTGTGCGTGTGTGTTCATAAGTGTGTATGTGTGTGTGCTTGTGAATGATTTGTGTTTGTGAGTAGTAGTAGTAGTCCTGTGCACACGTGTGTTTGTGTGTGTGTGTGTTCATAAGTGTGTGTGTGTGTGTTCATAAGTGTGTGTGTGTTTTCATAAGTGTGTGTGTGTGTGTGTGTTCATAAGTGTGTGTGTGTACTCTCAGGTGGCTCAAAGAATTGCACTTGAGAGTGTATTCATGCCTTTTCAATGAATAATATCTTTGCATGCCAGAGAGCACCGGGACGACACTGCTTTATGTCTTGGTTTCTTACGTCCTCGGTCTTTCACACTTTTGTTCTCTCTCTCTCTCTCTCTCTCTCTCTCTCTCTCTCTCTCTCTCTCTCTCTCTCTCTCTCCCATTTCCCTACTCTTTCTCTCTCTCTCTCTCTCTCTCTCTCTTTCTCTCTCTCTCTCTTCTTCTCTCCTGCTCTCTCTCTCTTTCCTATTCTCAAAGCTCCAGACTATTGATTCTCCGGATAGTTTCCATATTTATGGTGCACAGAGATTAAACACTGCATCCATGCTCGTGTTGCCAGCGGTTTAAGCAGACAGACAGACACACACACACACACACACACACACACACACACACACACACACACACACACACACACACACACACACACACACACACACACACACACACACACACACACACACTTGCACCGGCCTCGGGGTCGGTTGGTTGAGGCAAGTGATGAAAACAAATCTAATTTCAGCTTGGCACCCCGAACCGCGTCCGCTCACGGTGCCCTTGAGCAAAGCAACCCCCAACCGCCCCACTAGCAGCAGCATGGACTGTGGTTTGATGTGTGTGTGAGTTTGAATGAGGGGCGGGGCCTCGCTGGAGAAGGAAACACCAGCCGAACTAACAGGACCCGAAACACAGCCTGTGTTAAATGTGCCTTTTCTAACAGCAGACATCTTGACGTGGCAGCAGGGAAAGAGCCGGTGTGGAGGACCAACGCAGCGGCGGCTGATATACAATTAGCTGCTTCAGTTTCAGGGTCGTTGGCCTTTGAAAAATATATTCTATATCTAACGCAAAAAATATTTTTCTTTGCCTCAAAACCTGCTACAAACCTCAGTCCTGTTAGCTTTCATCCTCGTCACCAACGTGTACGAACCCCACTTCCTGTAAATGTTTGGACACGAAGGATCCCACCTGTCTCTCCCTCGGGCCCCAGAGCCTTTTCATAAGTCACAGATACTCCTGAGTGGTCGTTATCCCGATGTGGCACACCTGTGTAGCGGCGTGTCGGATTATGATGAGGTTGATGTTTCAGTTAAAGATGCTTAACTTACATTTGTGGACCACATGGGAGAAGAAGAACTGCAGACCCCACAAATAGTCTCCTATTCTCACATCCAGTGGATATGGAGCAACATTTTGAGTTATGTGTCCACCTGATGGATGCACGACCATGTTTCTTACATTTAGCTCTGGTTTGGTCTCCACCAGCAATATCTGCTAAATGCTTGACTTTGCCGATGTTTCTGGGCAGGCCGTGTACGCTGGCTTGATGAGAGCTGACCACTCTGTAGAAATATAACAATACAGTGAGAGAGGCCTTAAAGCTCCAAACAGCTGCAGACTTGGTTTCGTCTCTCTTAACGGAGTTAACGAGACGGATTCACTTTGCAGCCTTTTCCTTCGCTGACTTCGGTTTAATGGCGTCTGTGTGTGCTGGGGATTCTGGGAGTTTAGAGGGTGTTGAGGATAAGGACACATCACCGGTACACTTACACACCGGGTTACTAAATGCTGTGATTGTTGAGGCAACTGTACGCTAACTGCGACTCAGGTCAGTGCACCATGAACACGCTTACAGTACATATAGGTCATCGCGCTGACGTTAACAAGAACCCTACCGATGCATTATGGGTGAGCACGCTGACGCTGTGTGTGTGTGGAAGGCAGCTAATGCATTTACATATGGGTCAGCTCAGAAAGGGCATGACCCGAGAGCGTAACGCTCTGAGTTATTCTCCTTTCAGACAATAACTTTTTGTTTTTACCCGACATTACGAGCGTGGAGGTAAAATGAGCCGAGAGCACGGCGTGTGCTCATTTCATAGTTTGTGTATTTGTGTATTTCTTTTAGATTCCCGTGTATTTATTGTCCACAGTGAAGAAAGAGACAAATACATTTCGAAACAAAGAAAATACAGCTCAGCATTAACGTCATGAAGCACCTTTCATGGTCCGCCAGCTGAACCCTCAGGAAGCCCCTCAGGCTTCACCACCAACACAACCTGCTCTTTATACAACAGCCTTGTCGTCTGGTTTTACCCCCCGTCAGCTGTTGCTCCGTATCGATTGGACTCGTCGGAGGTCGGAGAGCTTGCCTCAGCTTCAGAGAGAGACAGATAACTTCTATCTTTTCAGCCGGTGGTGATGATACAAATGAATCCGTATGTTTCACAGGCAGGACACAACGCTCAGCTCTCTACAGGCTGTATATTGAATGATGTAATGAATACATGCTTTATTAACATCTACAACTCATTTTATATCGTGGTGTTTTATCTCTAGACTGTTTCTACAGCTACTAATGCATCTGACAATTTATTTTGTGTGTGGAGATGAGAAAGAAAGCAGGGTTTGAGCTTCTCTCTAGCTCGCTTTATTTTACTACAACTGAGTGTTACGCTGCGAATGCCTTCCAGGAACGTCTGTCTGAAAATGCTTTCCATGTTTAAACAATTATCGCCTCTTGTTCGTCTCTGTGTCGACTGGATCTTCCTTCTGGAGTCGGGCGTCTTGTGACGGCTCTCAGCAGAAGGAGATTTAAAGGGGGAATGAGGAGGGATGCTCTCCTCCCTCTGAGCGAAACGATCAAAATGCAACCAGCCAGCGATCCCTCCTCTCGGTCGCCCGAGTAGCAGAGAGAGGTAGTATTAGGTTAGTATTAGTCTAGTCCGCCTGACTCGCTGATCCTTCATCGGACTGAGCTGGGTGAAAGTTACAATCCTTGGCCATGACCGTGGCTCTGAACCACCAGAAGCCTGAGCTGCGTGTTGATAAATCCTTTGCTCGGTCCGTGGTGCTGAAGTAGCAGACGGATTTCCAACGTGGTTTTCTCGCATAACCCGACCCTTACTACTTCCTCTGTGGACATTCAATTATTCACCGCTGTACGCTGGTGCGCGTCGCTACACCATACGAATAGTCTTTGAACTCACAGGATCTTTATGGAGGATGAAGAGAAACCGCATCACGAGAATACACAGCACTTAGTGCAGGTGGACTGAGCAACCACCATGACCTGTACGGTACAAACCACCAACCACAATGTAATGGAACTTTTACCCGGCCATTAGAATCCATTAGACGTACACTCTTCATCTTCGGGCCGGTCAGGGTCACAATGCTTCCACCGCCCGTCAGCAGCTAAATGGTTCTGAATCGAGCAGAGAGGCTCGTGGAGTTTGACTCAGTTGGACACAGAGAGCCAGACGGATTGGGTAGTTAGTGTCCTGTGACCATTACACAGCAAACCTGTGACCTATCTGTCCTCTCTTTCATGGTTTAAAGGTATCTGTGTTGCAATAGCAGATGCTGAGCATCAAGAGGTTCTGATGTTGTATCTAGAGTCACCAGACCCGGTGTCCGTTCAAAGGACATTAATCTGATTTTCTGCAGAGGATCTCAGGTCACCGAAGGCCAGAGATGTGAGGTGGAGGATGGGTGGGGGGCCACGTCTGTCTCACACTGTAACGCCGTCACACAGTTAAGTGCTTGACAAGTCAAAGCTCGTGTTAAAAGGAAAGTGGTCCGTCCCCACAGCTTTAGTACATGGCTTCTGTTATTTCATACAAATGGATAAGGCAATTACCTTCTTTTCCTGGGACTTATGGAGAGGAATCAGAGTGACAGGTTGTCCGTTTCCCAGCTTTCATTAATCCAAGTTTTTGGGGGATTCACACTCAGGTCTCTTTTACTGCAAATGCCAAGTTACCTTGCGTTCACTCAGCTGAGCTCGTCTGCTGCCCTGTGGAAATACAGTACTTACACGTCTCTTCTCAAGGAGGTGTGGCTTGAGTGGCAGGATGACTGCTGGGAAATGGTGATAACTTAGGCAGCATTATGCACAGGGGAATGCCATGACGGGGAAGTTCAGACACGGTGGGCTTCCATGAGTGAATATGTTCAGAGTTGAGAGCGTGACAGATGTGTGTTCCCTGCTGAGAGACAGTCGGACAGGAAGCCAATGCTCCTGGAACCTGCTTCTTTTGGTGGTCACCAACATTCTTTAAAAACTTTAAATACTAATATATATAGATATCTATATATATATATATATGTTATATATAATGCATTAAAGTCAGGGGTAGGTGCAAATAGTCAAACTCTTGTCAGCAGAAGGTTACACAGTTTCAATACAATCTAACGTTACTTCTCTATAATTTGCTGCAATAGCAGCATTTAGTGAATGTTTGTGATCACAAAGAAAAAAGAAAGTGTTGAATAATTAAATGTCACACTGTCGTCCTCTGCTGCGCTCCAGCACCTCGCCGAACGTCTTTGTACTTTGGGTCTTTTATTAGGAGGGCTGACATTTATATCCTTTATATTCTGTTTCCCGTTGACGGTCCGAAACACACAATGCTGGACAAAATAATAAAAATATCTCATACAGCTGGACAAAATTCAGACAGAGACATCGGACACCAAACGAGGAGAAATACTGATTCTGCAACACTAATGCAATTAGACATTCGGACACCGGGACGTTATTCACATTTTTATCTTTAATTATCAAAACAGTCTGCGACTTGAGGACATTTCATGAAGACAAAGCTTATTTTATCATGCCACGGTAATAAGAATGGCTTTACATTAATCTGAAGAAATACATAAACACACATTACAAAGGAACAGGAGGAACAGGAGGACTGATCATCAACAGACGGGAACCTCCCGCCATGTTTAGTGCTGAGTCACCAATACATCATTAACCCATTAGCCTGAGAACATTAACATGATTACTGTCAACAAATCACCAGAGAGAGAGAGAGAGAGAGAGAGAGAGAGAGAGAGAGAGAGAGAGAGAGAGAGAGAGAGAGAGAGAGAGAGAGAGAGAGAGAGAGAGAGAGAGAGAGAGAGAGAGAGAGAGAGAGAGAGAGAGAGAGAGACAGAGAGACAGACAGACAGACAGAGAGACTGATGTCCCGTCTCTCTTCAGGTCAGCTCGGGTCGACCACATTTGGGGGCGTGTCTAATTGTCCTCAGATCTTTGGTACCTGTCAGCTCGTCTCTCTTCTTTGCCTGAACGTCCTCTCATGTGGAAACAACCGTTTGCTGTACTTTACATCGCTGCCGCCCCACAAGAGCAATTATGTGGACAACTTAGAATGTGGGATCTTCTCAGACGCCCTCGCAGTGACGGAGCGATGAGAACTCCTTCCCCGGGTGCTGCAGTGTGAATGATTTACAAGAGAAGGTTCAGCCCACAATGCAACGCCACAAAATACCAAATTATTTAACTGGAAAAACAAGGAGCGCAGAAAAGGTGGAGCCCTGCTTACAGCGCCTCTGGGCCAAGAGCATTTCTCTTTATCCGTGAAAATAAGTGAACGTGTAGCTGTGCTTTGTTTTACGTCATGTGAGCAGCAGCAGCACAAACAAAGAGGGATGCAAGATGGAGGATGAGAGCTGCTGCTGCACACAAACAGATGTCACGTCTGCATGTCAGAGAGGTCAGGGTGTGGATCTGGGTTATGTATCTGTACGAGGCACGAGGGTGTGAGGGTGTGTTTCAGGGTGATACCAGTCTGCATGAGAGTGTGTGTGCAAGTTATCTGGTTTAACGTAAAGGATTAGTGCTTCTGTACAAGAGTGGTTTAAACCATTATGTTGCTCTGGCTGCTGCTGTGTGTGTGTGTGTGTGTGTGTGTGTGTGTGTGTGCGTGTGTGTGCGTGTGTGTGAGAGAGCTTTTTTTACCCCGTTCTCCTTTGCACTGAGTATAATGAGTTCCCAGACCTCAGGGGTAGAGAGGCTTTAAAAAACAAACTGAGCACAAAAAAATCAACTGGCCTGGGTTGTGTGTGTGTCTGTGTGTAAATGTGTGTGTGTGTGTGTGTGTCTGTGTGTAAATGTGTGTGTGTGTGTGTGTGTGTGTCTGTGTGTCTGTGTGTGTGTGTGTGTGTGTCTGTGTGTAAATGTGTGTGTGTGTGTGTGTGTGCTTTGTAATGATGCATATACATAATTGGTAACGCTTGTGTTATGTTACAGGCCTTCATTAATGGCCCCGCCTCTCTCTGCAGCTCTCTGTTCATCTCCAGTAGTTGTAGTTTTGCTGCGTTAACATCCTGAGGTCTTTGTGGAGACTCCTCTTTGAGGAGGCTCCGGTACCTGCTCGTGTTCCTGAGGGAAACACATAAAAGTCATCACGCGATTTGTTCCTGGAGGATTTGTTACTCCGACCTGCCGGTGTTTCTTCATCGGGCTTCTGAGCCGATGAAGACGAGGAGCCAGGAAGAGGCCAAACAAAGGGACAACAGTGTGAAACGGGATTTAAAAGCTTGTGATGGTGGAGGCGTAGAGCTAACGGGCTGAAGCACCGTGACGCTCTTCAGTGTTTCTGAGGAGCAACATGCAGCTTTTGTTCAGTCTGAATCCAATTTGACTGTTTTGGGGGTTTTGCGTGCTCGTTGAAATTTTAGGCTTTAAAAAAGAAACCACATACAGTTTGAGTCGGGCTCTTAACCAATGTCAAGGCCACGTGGGGATTTATGAACCTCTGACCCCAGCAGTGTACACAGAGCCACAATGAATAGTAAAATAAAACATGCCCACTGATCCTCATTCAGAACACATCCCTACTGTCGAGATATGAGCTGTGATTAATGCACTCGCTCAGTGGATGTTGGAGGTTTCCCTCCCACAGTAGCAGACGTGTGAGTGGATTAAAGAGCGAGTGACTTTCACTCTCACAGCGAGCTGCTCGTCCTCCGAGGCCTCCAGTCGGATGTCTGGAGACTCTCGGAGAGTTTTATCTCCGTCCAGATCTGAAACGTGTGCCGTCGCTGATACGATAAACCGCCTCCAAACCCCAGATTTGCTGTTGAAGCTTTTGGTGGTAATTTATTTTAGGAACATTTCTTGACAATCTGTTTCCACCCAGACGGCAAATAACTGAAACACTCAGGAAGAAAAGGATGTGGAGTCTGTGGCTGTGAGGAATGTAAGAAGTCCTCTTTCCAGGCGTCTGTAGGCCAACAGGAGACGGCGTGTCCTGCACACTAGTGGTGAAAGTAAACTGAGGCTTTATCATTTTGTACCAACAGAAAATAAGACAATAAGCGCACTGAACTGTAGCTATGGAAGGCCTCTGCCAATCAAACGTCAGAAAGGGAAAGCTCAATGTTTTGAAGATTCAATGCCTCGTTACCGTCATCAAACTGTCTCTCCAACATCTTGCAAGGTGTTTTAATTTTGCTCTTCTGTTTCCCTTTTCACTCTGGTACAACAGACACAATAAAAGCATTTCTTGATATTTTTTATACTCAATTTAGTTATTATGAAAACCTGCAAATTGTGACTCAGTATTCAAGCAGCTTCCTCAACATTTATTGTGAGACCGTAAAAGTGGGGTTTTTAAAATTCTTTTTAATCCATTTTAATTCCAAGGCCATTGTGAGTTGTGGGATGTCTTTAAACGAGATAATGCAGTTTCTTTGACTGCGATGGAGCTTTTTCTCACATCTTCACGAGCCGCCTGAGCCGTATCTCCAAGCCTCTGCTTTGCTTTGCTCTGTGACTTTCTCCCTGAAAGGGAAAAGCCAGCGCTCTGCCCGGCGACCCCTCCTCCTGCGCCCCCCCCCCTCCTCCTGCGACCCCCCCTCCTCCCGCTCTGCATCGCAGCTCTCAACATGTTTCTGGGGCGGTGTGCAGCTCCGGCTGTGGGCTTGCTGTTCTCTACTTTGCAGACTATTTCTGTCTGGATTTTCCAGGAAGCGAGCTCGGGATGCTCTGACATTCAAGAAGCTTTGAGTGTGCTATTAGTCAGGCTACCTGGCACAGGGAGATAGCACTGAACTCCTTCAACCCTTTGAACCGCTGGGGACCGCGTACCCACAAAGCGTCTCAGAGCCGGAGCCCTGATCTGAGGCCAGCCTCTCTCAGGGCGCACTGATGTTCACGCAGCCGTGGGACCTCGCTGATGACTCCAGATCAGTGTGTTTATTCTGAGAGGCTTTATGCACGCCAGCCTCCAGCTCGCCTCCGTCTTTGAAGTGCGGACACACGAAGGGAAGATGTTGGCTGGAGGCCCACAGGAGCCGTGGAAGCTCCAAATTGTTATTTACGAAACGCTTTGTTTTCCCGTGGTGCTAAAGACGCCAAAATAACCTTCCATTTGTGGGGTTTTTGAGTTTGGAGGTTATTAATGTTTTATTCTTTCCATGCACGCTAAAGCAGAGTGCCGTGGAGAAAGGGCGATGAATTAGTTATGACTTCCTGGCTTATTGGGAAGTTACGGACCAGATCCCCGTTGCTCACCTCTCACCAGGAAGTAGTCCACGACTCTCCCCGTCTTTCTCCTCCACTGAGACGCCTCCTGATTATTGTGGATGTGGAGGCTTTGTATCCAACATGATGCATCAGCCCGTTCACAGCGGTGATGTATTGTCTGACACCTGAGAATCCAATAAGCTTTGGTAGGGATTTAAGGGATCGGCTCTCTTTATCGAGTGTCGGTATTGGACCTCAGCTTAACCCTGTTTCTAAAATGTTCAGCATTTTCAGATCAATATCTGATTAGAAGTCATTTGGCTCTGAAGTGGCAAGTGAGTGTATTTACTTAATAATTCCTTCAACTGATAAATGATTCATGGTTATTATCTATTACATACAGGGATGTTGTCTGAGGGCTGAATGAGATCCAGGGTCCTGTCTCTGTAACTGGACCATGTGTTGAGCTGAACGTGTTGCCTGAGCTTTTGTTGGGAATGAAAGTTCTCTGGTGGAAGACGGTCGGATGGATCGTCTTTAGTTAAAGACGGAAATCTGATACAGAATCTAAAGGTTAAATCTAAAAGTGGTATCTCCTCATGTATCCAGGCAAAGCACCAGTACTTTGCTTAAGTGCTTTGAAGTCAAACTCGAGGTGAAGTAAGGGATCCCTGCATAGAGTTTCTAACATTATTGAGCTTTTGGAAGAAAGATATGTGCGTGTTAACACAGCAGGAAACATTATAATTAGGCTTCATGTCATAACAGATGTTCCCTGAGACTCTAAAGCTGCAGCCACAATACTCTGAAGAGTAAAAAGTTAAAACCTAGCTTGCAGAAACTTGGGGAAAGGGACCTTTATAATTTTGCAGACTTATTGGTTATGGCTGTAATTAGCATGTCAGGGCATGTGCTTGTGTTAAATGTGTAGCTGCTCTCCTAGAAGGACTTGGAGGAGTCGTTGACCTGCTGACAGGAAGTGGACTCTTTTCTGGTTCTAATTGCTGAAATGGCCCTTTTTTCTTTTCTATTTCCAACCTCCCATTGGCCTCGTGTGTGGAGGGATGAGCGAAAAGCCCCGCGCTGATGCGGGTCGGCCAAATTAGCCGGGCAGCCGACACGATGGGAAACCAGATGACGATATTTTAGGTGTGCGTGGCAGTGTGCCAGGTCACTGACTGAGGGCTGCTTGGGGCGAGGATACCCTGAAGGCTGGTAGAAGCTCAGTGAACGTATAAACTGTCGGGCCCCGATACTGTTAAATGTTTGGTTGTTATGTATTCCTGTTTGAGATGTCGCTGTCGGGCCACCGGAGGGGGTCCTGAGAGCCCGGAGGGGGTCCTG
>JACSYO010000657.1:100000-112500 GCA_016806645.1 Ophiodon elongatus | reverse complement strand
ATGTAATTCACTTTGTTTAAACTCCTTTATTTTCATAACAACTTTTACCATTTAATCGATTCAATAACCTTAATTATATTTTACAGTACTGGCAAAGAGAAAGAAGTGAACATCGATAATCAATCAATTATTTACAGCAGCTGTAAATGATTATTGATTGTGAGTTACCAGAAGTACCCCGGCTCTCGAGTCCCTGGTTAAAGGCCCTCGGTCCCCTTCTCACTTCCTTCTCCATCACCTCCATCTCCTCCATCACCTCCTTCACCTCCTTCACCTCCATCACCTCCATTACCTCCTTCACCTCCATCACCTCCATCACCTCCCTCTCTCTTCTCCTCTCTCTCCTCCCTACTCCCTTCTTTCATCACCTCCATCACCTCCCTCTCTCTTCTCCCTGTCTCACCTCCCTCTCTCTTCTCCCTCTCTCACCTCCCTGTCTCACCTCCCTCTCTCTTCTCCCTGTCTCACCTCCCTGTCTCACCTCCATCTCTCACCTCCCTCTCTCTTCTCCCTGTCTCACCTCCCTGTCTCACCTCCCTGTCTCACCTCCCTCTCTCTTCTCCCTGTCTCACCTCCCTGTCTCACCTCCCTGTCTCACCTCCCTGTCTCACCTCCCTCTCTCTTCTCCCTGTCTCACCTCCCTGTCTCACCTCCCTCTCTCTTCTCCCTGTCTCACCTCCCTGTCTCACCTCCCTCTCTCTTCTCCCTGTCTCACCTCCCTGTCTCACCTCCTGCAGCCTATTAGCCGGCTTGTCCCACCAAATAGATTCAGGACACACGCGATGCAGCGCGGCGTGGTCGAGATGAAAGGTGTCTGGTGTCTGGTGTTGAACCAGGTCCTGGTGTTGAACCAGGTCCTGGTGTTGAACCAGGTCCTGGTGTGAGGGTTCAGACCTGCTGGGATCCAGATGAGCTCATCGCTTAGTGGTGACGGCTTCCAGGGGAAAGGAGCGCTGCGTCTGTAACCAACGCTGGATGTGAGGAGACGAGGGAGCTGATGTCTCTCTCTCTCTCTCTCTCTCTCTCTCTCTCTCTCTCTCTCTCTCTCTCTCGTTCAATCAAGGCTTAAACCCAACTTCCTGGCTCACAAGGAAGTGTAGAATTCAGAGGATCGGTTTTCTCTCTCTTACTGGAACATAAGATGAAATAATTAAATGATCTTTACTGACAACTGTGAGGTGACGACCACGCCGTCTTACACCGTGAATCATGTCTTGACTGTCCACTGGATGAACAGCTGATGACTAAATGAAAAAAACAAAAAACATACTGCTGTCTTTGTGACAGATTTTGTAAGGGTCTGTGTCTGGCTGAATTAAGTCACATGTTACAGGAAGTGGAAGACAACATCTGATGAACAATTGTTCTCCAGATTTAGGTCACGATTACGTTCGAGCCCGTCGTGTTACACACAGGCATCACAACACAACAGACTGTAGAGGAGCTGAATTCAAAAAGAAAAATTAAACTGGAAACTTCATTCTAACGTAACGTAACGTCAGGCCAGAGCAAACTTATTTTTCTATCACGTTATTGAAACTAACACTGAATTATGGGAGACCTTTGACAGCTATACCAGGTTGATTAGAAACGGACTGTGTGTGTGTGTGTGTGTGTGTGTGTGTGTGTGTGTGTGTGTGTGTGTGTGTGTGTGTCCTGCTCTGTGGTCTAAGCTGCCTACCTCCTGATATTGTTGTGACCTCCTCACCTTTTCCTCTTTTCATCCTTCCTCTCCGGCTCCCGCTCATCCATCGCTGTCTCTTTACCTCCGTCTCTTTACCTCCGTCTCTTTACCTCCGTCTCTTTACCTCCGTCTCTCCTCTCTGCTGTTTATCCCTGTCGCCCCCCTCCTGCCTCCCCCTTCATCTATCTCCCTCTCCTCCCTCCCCCACCTGTTCACAGCGATACATCACTCTACGTCTTCCCACCGTCTCTGTCTTTATCTTTCTTTATCTCCTGCTCCTTCACCTCATAACCCTTTTGTCCGTCCTCTCTACACCTCATGAATAAGCACATTAACCCCCGCTCTCCTCTTCCCTCTTCAGATGGCGTCCACAGCATCTCGGCCCAGTGCATTCTCCGCGTGCTCATCATCACCGAGGACATGCTGGGCAGCAGCGTCACCGTGCGCCTCCAGAACATGTCCCAGGAGCACTTCCTGTCTCCGCTGCTGGGTAACTTCCTGGAGGGCGTGTCGGCGGTGCTCTCGGTGCCCGTCGAGGACGTTTTCATCTTCAACATCCAGCCGGACCTGGACGCGGCGCCGGGCGGGATCCTGAACGTCAGCTTCTCCGCCGCGCTGCCCGGAGGACTCTTCTTCCCCTCCGAGACGCTGGAGGAGCAGCTGTACCTGAACAGGCCGAGGCTCACCGCACTGACACAGATGGAGGTCAGGACCCGTTTACAAATACCAGTACGAACATACCCATCTGAATTTAAATGCTTAGTGTTTGTGTGTGTATCTACTACTGCAAGGCAAGGCACGTTCATCTGTAGAGACATGTCAACAACAAGGCATCAAAGAGCTTCACATAGAACCTCTACAAGCATCGAAACATAATGCAAAAGAAAAGAAGATTTAAAAACAATTAAGAACATTCATTTAAACATTAAAAACAGTCAGTAAAACATTAAAAAGCTAAAAAAACAGAATAAAAGTTGCAGTTTAAAAAATTAAATACAGAAGTGAGATGCTGATTAAAATCCTTGAATCTGGTTCAATTAAAGGCAACAAACAGACGAGTCTTCAATCTGGATTTAAAGGAGCTGAGGCGTACAGGCACATGACCAACAATACTTGAAATCCGGATCAGGTGTAGTAAGACATGTGAAACAGAAGTGGTGAGACTCACTGTGCAAACACAGGAGCGTCTCCAGACATTCAGCAGACTGCGTGTGAACTGATAATAATGGCGTACAGATGCCAGACACATGGCTCCATCCAGCGATGCGCTGACATGTCCACCAAATGCTCCCGTGCATGAAATCACACACACCTGGACACGGCGTGCACATCAGTTACATGCAAGCGCACACATCCCCTCGGAGCATCGCTGCACACGCATGAGAGAGAGAGAGAGGGCTCGGCCGAGAGACGGACAAGCGGAACACAAAGGAGAAGAGATTCACGACGGGAAGAGAGAGAGCACAGCGGGGTCAGGGGGGAGTTTCAGGCTGAGCGTACACAGCCTCCTCTCAACGGGCGCTGTCACACAAACACACACAAACACACACAAACACACACAAACACACACAAACACACACAAACACACACCATCTGAATCTACACTAAATCCTCTCACCGTGCAAGAAGACACAATCTCCTGAGAGCATCTGATCAGTGACCTCAACAGCAAACAGGAGCTGTTGCTCTGCAAAGGAAAGAATCAGGGCACAAGAATAGATACATACAAGTAAATAAAAAGATGGAATAAAAGAAGACCCGTAGTGTTAGTGTGATAGGGCGTGTACCATAATGACCATAAATAAAAAGATGGAATAAAAGAAGACCCGTAGTGTTAGTGTGATAGGGCGTGTACCATAATGACTGAGACCTGGGAACATGTGGCAAGACAAAGGGAAGAGTAATCTATCAAGGATGACTCTACAAAGTCCAACAAATAGTTACATCATATCAAATGAGATTAAGGAAACGCTTGACACGCTCTTAAATATATATTAATATATATATATTAATACTTAAATATATATATATATATTTAATATTTAATATATATACAGTATATATACACATATATATATATATATAAAATATATATATATATACATATTTAATACATATATACAGTATGTGTGTATATATATATATATATGCTTACATATGCCTCTATACACATATATATCTATATATACATATATAGATATATATACATATATAGATATATAAAATATATATATATACATATTTTATATGTAATACACATATACAGTATGTGTGTATATATATATATATGTGCCTACATATGCCTATATATGTATATATATATATATATATATATATATATATATATATATATATATATATATATATATATTGTTTATATATATATATATATATGTGTATATATATATATATATATATATTATATATATATATATATATATACATATATATATATATATATACATATATATATGTGTATATATATATATATGTATATATATATATATATATATATATATACTATATATATATATATACACATATACTATATATATATATATGTGTATGTGTATATATGTGTATATATGTGTATATATATGTGCCAGCCTCAGACGGGGATGGAAAAGAGACAACATTATTGTTAATTAATTAGTAGTTGCACGTGTGCTTTTACTTCTATTATAAGTCAGACCGTGTGTAGTAAGAAGTGACACCATCTGGAACGTCTCCATCCGTGAACTAGCTTTTACATGTTACCACGGCAACAACATCCTCCACGATGACTCCCGACATCTTCCCTCCCCCCGTCGTCTCCAGGTCCTCCCGTTCGATGACAACGTGTGCCTGCGTGAGCCGTGCCAGAACTACATGAAGTGCATCTCGGTGCTGCGCTTCAACAGCTCCGCCCCCTTCATCTCCTCCCCCTCCATCCTGTTCCGGCCCATCCACCCCATCGCCGGCCTGCGCTGCCGCTGCCCCGTGGGCTTCACGGGGGACTACTGCGAGACGGAGATCAACCTGTGCTACTCCAACCCCTGCCTGAACGGAGGGGTGTGCGCCCGCAGGGAGGGGGGCTACACCTGCATCTGCAGGGAAGACTACACCGGTAAGGGATGAGGGAGCATGTATGTACCTGTGTGCTGGGGCAACAAGGAGGAAGGGATGAGGGAGCATGTATGTCTGTGTGCTGGGGAAGAGTAAGGGATAGGCAAGTATGTACCTGTGTGCTGGGGCAACAAGGAGGTAAGGGATGAGGGAGCGTGTATGTACCTGTGTGCTGGGGCAACAAGGAGGTAAGGGATGAGGCAGCATGTATGTACCTGTGTGCTGGGGCAAGAGGGAGGTTATGGAAAACATCTTCAATTGAGCTGATTTCGTTGAGTTTTTGCACCTATAAGATCACATGACCTTCAACAAGCGCTGAAGGTCATGTGATCTGTCGTACCAGTGTGTTCTCTTACGTCTGCGTTGAGGTGGAGAATGAACCCGACCTCTTTCATCCATCTTTTACCAAAGACTCACTGAAGTATCTTTGGAAATATCTTAAGTAATTTACAGAGGTAGAAATCACACAACCTTTAATAAAACGGTAGTTCAGAGTCCCATGACACGTGAGATCTATTTATAAGCGTAAATGAATCATGAATTGTAAGCCAAATATACGATATGTTTTATAATATATATTTGTTTTGAAAGGGTCCGTGTAGAGTTTAAACTCAACTGTAACCCTTTGATCTGATGCACGGTACCAGATCAAAGCTTTAATGCAGCTGGAAACAAAGAGAACATAACAACAGTTATTATAAAAGATATGAATGAATGAAAGTTACACGAGACAACGACACACAGCTTCTGTACATCCCAGATGTATGTTTGCCATAAAAACATAAAGTAAGAGAAAGAACTCAAGCTCAGTGGGAAGGAGCTGCAGGGTGTTCACTGATTACACACAACACACAATACACAATACACAACACACAACACAACCACAACCACAACACAACACACAATGCACAACGCACAACGCACAACGCACAACGCACAAACCAACGCACAACACACAACGCACAACGCACAACACAACGCACAACACAACGCACAACGCACAACGCACCGCACAACGCACAACGCACAACGCACCGCACAACGCACAACGCACAACGCACAACGCACAATGCACAACGCACAACGCACAATGCACAACACACAACGCACAACGCACAACACACAACACACAACGCACAACACACAACACACACCTCGTATGTGTCCTATCATGTGGTAGCGTTTACAGGGCAATGCTTACAAAGCCACTGAGGTAATGGTGTTACAGAGAGGAGTGTGTGTGTTGTGTGTGTTTGTTTGTTTGTGTGTTTGTGTGTGTTTGTTGTGTGTTTGTTTCTGTGTGTGTTTGTGTGTTTGTGTGTGTTTGTTGTGTGTTTGTTTCTGTGTGTGTGTTTGTGTGTTTGTGTGTGTTTGTTGTGTGTTTGTTTCTGTGTGTGTTTGCGTGTGTGTGTGTGTGTTTGTTGTGTGTCGGTGTGTGTGTTTGTTTGTGTGTTTGTGTGTGTGTGTGTGTGTGTTTGTTTGTGTGTTTGCGTGTGTTTGTTGTGTGTGTGTTTGTGTGTGTGTGTGTGTTTGTTGTGTGTCGGTGTGTGTGTTTGTTTGTGTGTTTGTTTGTGTGTTTGCGTGTGTTTGTTGTGTGTGTGTGTGTGTGTGTGTGTGTGTGTGTGTGTTTGTTGTGTGTCGGTGTGTGTGTGTTTGTGTGTTTGTTGTGTGTCGTGTGTGTGTGTGTGTGTGTGTTTGTTGTGTGTGCGTTGTGTGTGTGTGTGTGTGTGTTTGTTGTGTGTGCGTGTGTTTGTTGTGTGTGTGTGTGTGTGTGTGTGTGTTTGTTGTGTGTGTGTGTGTGTGTGTGTGTGTGTGTGTGTGTGTGTGTGTGTGTGTGTGTGTGGTCTTTAACTCCAGACTGGTGAAACTAAAACTGACTGTCTGGTTCTTTGTTCAGCTTCCTGTTTGATCTGTTTGTACTCTGATGTCGTGTTGAGCTGAACAACATGAGAACAGACCCCCAGCTTTCTACCTGTAAAGTAGTCTTTTACACACACACACACACACACACACACACACACACACACACACACACACACACACAAACACACACACACACACCTTTCCTTCAAACTGCTGCATTGCCTCAGTCTGGGAGCCGTTGAGGAGATAGATGCTCTGTGTGTGTGTGTGTGTGTGTGTGTGTGTGTGTGTGTGTGTGTGCGTGTGTGTGTGTCGGGGGGATGTTTCACATCGGCTTTTATTTCAAATCAAAAGGAGAGCTGGGGGAGTGAAGCAACCCTTTTCTTTCATGAGAGAGACGGAGTGTTTTCAGAGAGAGAACCGGAGGTAGAAAGGGACAGAGAGCGAGTGGGAGGGCGAGAGAGAGACGGAGAATAGAGGATGGTGGAAAGGAAGGGAAGGAGAGACGGAGAATAGAGGATGGTGGAAAGGAAGGGAAGGAGAGACGGAGAATAGAGGATGGTGGAAAGGAAGGGAAGGAGAGACGGAGGGAGTCGGGAAAGTTTGAGAAATGGAGAGACGGTTGAGAGAGGTAACGTGAAGCGAGGCGACGCCATGAAAAGTTGATAACCAAGAGAGGAAGTCGTCGGCTGCTCCGGCCCGGAGGGGATCCACCAGAACTCCTCTTCTAAGACGAGACGAGACTTTTTATGAGGTTCATCCATTACTCCTGTTATTCCCTTCTTCCAAAACACTCATGAAGAACACCAGCAAGATGCTGACAGTTGAGTTCCCACTAAAACTAAATTACTGTGTTCGTGTGTTCACCGCATGGCGAATGAAGCAGAGCACACGAGGCTGGGACTGACGGCAATGTGGCATTTTTAAGGAACATTTCTCAAAGTAGTGCTCACACACACACACACACACACACACACACACACACACACACACACACACACACACACACACACACACACACCGCGGTGACATTACATCACCTCACAGGGAGCGATGAGGCGAAGCGGCATGACCGATGGTCGAGCTCAGCCCGAAACACCAAAAACACCCGTCAGCGAGTCGTTCACCAGCTGGTTTGTAACCGTTACCAACGACATTGTCTTCTGCCTGCCTCCACCTGCCTCCACCTGCCTCCACCTGCCTCTACCTGCCTCCACCTGCCTCCACCTGCCTCTACCTGCCTCCACCTGCCTCTACCTGCCTCCACCTGCCTCCACCTGCCTCTACCTGCCTCCACCTGCCTCTACCTGCCTCTGCCTGCCTCCACCTGCCTCCGCCTGCCTCTACCTGCCTCCACCTGCCTCTACCTGCCTCTACCTGCCTCTACCTGCCTCTACCTGCCTCCGCCTGCCTCCACTCTCTGGGTGGAGGGGTGAAGCCCCACCACAGGAGCAGAGGATGATCGTGTGAAACGTTAACAGAGTAGATGGGACACACCGGAGTTGGAACGTTGTTGAAGCTCTTTGTGTGTTGAACAAAACAACACCAGAACCTGTGCCGGTGCTACGGCTACAGCGTGGAGGACCAATGATGTGGGTCTGCTGGCATTTATTTCTATCTACACCAATCTGATATCAGCAGACATGATGTGTAAGGGCCCGAGGACAGAGACGGAGAAGATAAAATAAATAAAATCAGCGGTGAAAGAAGTCGTAAAGGAGGAGAAAATAGAAAGAAGGTTAAAGACGGGACGGGACCAGGAGAGAGAGCCAGAAGCAGAGCATCAGAGATGAAGGGGAGGAGAGACGAGGCAGCATTACGGGATGGATTCACGGAGAATAACATGGAAGCAGGGCTTCAGGGGGAAAATGGGGCGAGAGACATCTGGGAGCAATGAGGGAGCGGGAGAGAGAGAGAGAGAGAGAGAGAGAGAGAGAGAGAGAGAGAGAGAGAGAGAGAGAGAGAGAGAGAGAGAGAGGATGAGAGACGGGTTCTGGGTAGTCGGGGTTTTGCTTTCTCTGTGTGGGCGTCGGGTGTTGCGGTGTCTTGTCAATGCCCAGGGCTAGTGAGGAAGAGGAGGAGGAGGAGGAGGAGGAGGAGGAGGAGGAAGAGGAGGAGGAGGAGGAGGAGGAAGAGGAGGAAGAGGAGGAAGAGGAGGACCAGTAAACAGGGACGAATTGATTCTGCAACACACAGAAATCTCCAGACATCTCCCAACCTTCATCCAACCTGCCTTCATCCATCCTGCCTTCATCCAACCTGCCTTCATCCATCCTGCCTTCATCCATCCTGCCTTCATCCATCCTGCCTTCATCCAACCTGCCTTCATCCATCCTGCCTTCATCCAACCTGCCTTCATCCAACCTGCCTTCATCCATCCTGCCTTCATCCATCCTGCCTTCATCCAACCTGCCTTCATCCATCCTGCCTTCATCCATCCTTCCACCTGCCTTCATCCATCCTGCCTTCATCCAACCTGCCTTCATCCAACCCGCCTTCATCCAACCTGCCTTCATCCATCCTGCCTTCATCCAACCTGCCTTCATCCATCCTGCCTTCATCCATCCTGCCTTCATCCATCCTGCCTTCATCCATCCTGCCTTCATCCAACCTGCCTTCATCCATCCTGCCTTCATCCAACCTGCCTTCATCCAACCTGCCTTCATCCATCCTGCCTTCATCCAACCTGCCTTCATCCATCCTGCCTTCATCCAACCTGCCTTCATCCAACCTGCCTTCATCCATCCTGCCTTCATCCAACCTGCCTTCATCCAACCTGCCTTCATCCAACCTGCCTTCATCCAACCTGCCTTCATCCATCCTGCCTTCATCCATCCTTCCATCCTGCCTTCATCCATCCTGCCTTCATCCAACCTGCCTTCATCCATCCTGCCTTCATCCATCCTTCCATCCTGCCTTCATCCTTCCTGCCTTCATCCATCCTGCCTTCATCCATCCTGCCTTCATCCAACCTGCCTTCATCCATCCTGCCTTCATCCATCCTGCCTTCATTCCATCCTGCCTTCATCCATCCTGCCTTCATCCAACCTGCCTTCATCCATCCTGCCTTCATCCATCCTTCCATCCTGCCTTCATCTTTCCTGCCTTCATCCATCCTGCCTTCATCCATCCTGCCTTCATCCAACCTGCCTTCATCCATCCTGCCTTCATCCATCCTGCCTTCATCCATCCTGCCTTCATCCATCCTGCCTTCATCCAACCTGCCTTCATCCATCCTGCCTTCATCCAACCTGCCTTCATCCAACCTGCCTTCATCCATCCTGCCTTCATCCAACCTGCCTTCATCCATCCTGCCTTCATCCAACCTGCCTTCATCCAACCCGCCTTCATCCATCCCGCCTTCATCCAACCCGCCTTCATCCAACCCGCCTTCATCCAACCTGCCTTCATCCATCCTGCCTTCATCCATCCTTCCATCCTGCCTTCATCCTTCCTGCCTTCATCCAACCTGCCTTCATCCAACCTGCCTTCATCCATCCTGCCTTCATCCATCCTGCCTTCATCCAACCTGCCTTCATCCATCCTGCCTTCATCCATCCTGCCTTCATCCATCCTGCCTTCATCCAACCTGCCTTCATCCATCCTGCCTTCATCCATCCTTCCATCCTGCCTTCATCTTTCCTGCCTTCATCCAACCTGCCTTCATCCATCCTGCCTTCATCCATCCTGCCTTCATCCATCCTGCCTTCATCCAACCTGCCTTCATCCATCCTGCCTTCATCCATCCTGCCTTCATCCATCCTCTCAGACGCTGCTCCTGCTTCTCTCTCAGGGAGCTGAGCCGCGGCTTTTGACCGAGTTTCTTTTTCCACCGAAGGAAATATATATTTCTGCCGCTGGAAGCGTAAGGCTCCAGTAGACGTGCACGAGGTGCGAACAAATCTGTTTGTTGTTTCTTTACTCAGACCAGACGTTTATGTCTAAATAGTTTGCTTGAATCATAAAATGTGGAATGAGTCCGGCCTTGCTGGCTCAAGTAAATATTTGTTCGTGAGCTGGTGGGATTCAGTTTTTCTGAAAGGAAGTGCCTCAACAAAACAATGGAGCATAATAAAAGATTGTAATACGTTTATGTAAATAATCTGTCTTCATACAAAGCAACAAATTAAAAGCAACAGTAATAAAAGCAAATGGAGAACCTTGGAAGTGTATAGAATACATTACCAGAGCAGAAATAAAATAAAGTAAAAGGTAAGACAAATGGAGACAAATGGTATGTTCGATCAAATATAAAACAAAATACAATAATAAAATAACATATTTATATATTTATATGTTAAAGAGAGATTTTAAAGCTGATACTGACTCAACCAGCCTGATTTCTGTTAGGTTACAGAGGTTCTCTCCCTTTACGGGGCCGACCCCGGAGATGTAGAAGGGTGGGAAACACTGCATCAGCAGGGTTCATATATATATATATATATATATATATATATATATATATATATATATATATATGCATACACACACCCAGCCTGAGCCCGGGGTTTACATGAAGCCGTGAGGAACTGCACGTGAACCCTGTTGTGAATCAAAACGAGGGTTACGGTTAAAATGTTGCGTAATTCAAGTGTGAAAACTGCTGTTGGACCTCTGGCTCTGTTCTTTCATACCAGAACCCTGAAACCGATGCAGCTGATTGTAATTCGCTAATTTTATTATTTGCTCCATGCTTTTCCTACTGTGACAAAAAACAAGGAGCTATTGAAGCTTTACCACGTTAACACAGCTACAGACGTGTGAGTAGTCAGTTGTCTGCTTGAAATCAGTTGTGAGTTAATGTCTCTTTTGATATCTTGGCGACATTAATAGTGCAAACAAATATCATCGTTGGATGAATCTCTATCTTACACCAGTATCTTGTTGTGCGGCCATTTTTAAAAAGCATGAAGATGTCCTCTCTGTATGTCTATGAAGTCTCATAGACATACAGAGAATTCATTTAAAATGGGTAACGACTGTGATTGAAATCCATGTCCTGTGAAATCCAGCTGTTAGGGCTGTTTGTTTGTTTGGCTCAGGTTATTCCTTTCAGACTCGACATCATTAACCGGGGCTCTTAAACTTGATTTGAATATGAGTCTGCGAATCAAGTATAGTTTTAGGACAAGTGATAACAGGAACAATTTATATTAAGTATGGATTAATTAGCTTCTGCTGCTCCATTAAAGCTCTCTCTTTCCAGGGTGCTGCACTTTAGAGGTAATCAATGGGAGGGAAGCGGTAGTCTCACCTCCTGCAGCTACAAATGCTTAAACTCAGCTGAAGCTCTGCAATCTGCACTCTTTTATTCATAAGAATTAAAATATTTCTAACCTCAAGCGCTCGTTTATCTCGGAAGTATGCAAAAGCTCGCAGCGCTGACGGGAATGTGCAACAGTCATTAACCTGGGAAAAAAAAAAAAAGGAAAAGACCTCAGCGGTAGAAAGAGAAGCTCCTGGTTGGGGAGGAGAGGAGAGAGAGAGAGAGAGAGAGAGAGAGAGAGAGAGAGAGAGAGAGAGAGAGAGAGAGAGAGAGAGAGAGAGAGAGAGAGAGAGAGAGAGCCATGGATGACTACTGAATTACTTTGTGAGAAGATAAAATGGTGAGCTGTGAGGAAACAGGTAGAAATCAAATTGCTTTGTTGTGTGAAGCAAGAGAAGGAGACGAGGAGACGGGGAGAGATGCGGGAGGCAGAGCTGAGATTAGTTCTGGATGTGAAGAAGCAGATATGGATGTTACACTGAGACATTTACTCCAGCAGACGGGAGGAAACAGATCACACATGAAGAGCTAAGAACGTGTGAAGCTTTGAGGAATAAGAGTTGTAGCCTTCTGAGGAAGGTG
>JACSYO010000657.1:75000-95000 GCA_016806645.1 Ophiodon elongatus | reverse complement strand
GAAACAAGGGGAGAAACAAGGGAAGAAACAAGGGAAGAAACAAGGAAAGAAACAAGGGGAGAAACAAGGGAAGAAACAAGGAAAGAAACAAGGAAAGAAACAAGGGAAGAAACAAGGAAAGAAACAAGGGAAGAAACAAGGAAAGAAACAAGGAAAGAAACAAGGGGAGAAACAAGGGAAGAAACAAGGGAAGAAACAAGGAAAGAAACAAGGAAAGAAACAAGGAAAGAAACAAGGAAAGAAACAAGGAAAGAAAGCAGAGACCTAACGAGGAGAAGAGAGAAGCAACTGGGAGTGGAGTGGCCTCTAGGGATGTACCATGTGTCGGGGTGGAGGAGTGGGGTGATGGGGTGGGCGGAGCAAACTAAGATGCCAGGGGGTGAAGGTTTGGGGGGGTGGAGGTTTGGGGGGTGGAGGTTTGGGGGGGGGGGTGTTGAAGAATACTGGCTTTGATGAATAAAACATGGATGAGAATGAAGGGGCGGTGTGAATGTATTAAGCCACTCACAGAAGAGGAAGACAGGATGAAAAGAATGTAAGGAGAGGAAGGAGATAGGAACAGTAGAGCGGGGGGGTTTATATATAGAGACGTAAGGGGTGGGGGGTGAGGGGGGGGGGAGGAAGGAAGGAAGGAAGGTTAGATAGAGGGAGGGAGGGGTGGAAGAATGAAGGGAGCAAATGGAAAGAGAAGTCTCCTTTTTAAACAAGTGTGAAGTGTGAAGTGTGTGTGCGTGTGTGTGTGTGTGCGTGTTGTTTGCGTGTGTGTGTGTGCGTGTGTGTGTGTGTGTGTGCGTGTGTGTGTGTGTGTGTGTGTGTGTGTATATAAAGTGCTGTCTCCCCGTTTAGTGATCCCTTGACCTTTGTGTGTCCAGAATGAGGAAGCGCACATTAAAAGTGACTCTCCGTCCCGCTTCATGTGAGAGTGTGTGTGTTTCTGTGAAGTGGTGAAGAGGTGAAGTGGTGAAGCGGTGAAGAGGTGAAGAGGTGAAGAGGTGAAGCGGTGAAGAGGTGAAGAGGTGAAGAGGTGAAGCGGTGAAGAGGTGAAGAGGTGAAGCGGTGAAGCGGTGAAGAGGTGAAGCGGTGAAGAGGTGAAGCGGTGAAGAGGTGAAGCGGTGAAGCGGTGAAGAGGTGAAGCGGTGAAGAGGTGAAGCGGTGAAGCGGTGAAGCAGTGAAGCGGTGAAGAGGTGAAGCGCTGAAGAGGTGAAGAGGTGAAGAGGTGAAGAGGTGAAGCGGTGAAGCGGTGAAGAGGTGAAGAGGTGAAGCGGTGAAGAGGTGAAGAGGTGAAGCGGTGAAGAGGTGAAGTGGTGAAGAGGTGAAGTGGTGAAGTGGTGAAGAGGTGAAGTGGTGAAGAGGTGAAGAGGTGAAGCGGTGAAGAGGTGAAGAGGTGAAGCGGTGAAGTGGTGAAGTGGTGAAGAGGTGAAGAGGTGAAGCGGTGAAGAGGTGAAGCGGTGAAGAGGTGAAGCGGTGAAGTGGTGAAGTGGTGAAGAGGTGAAGAGGTGAAGCGGTGAAGAGGTGAAGAGGTGAAGAGGTGAAGAGGTGAAGCGGTGAAGAGGTGAAGCGGTGAAGAGGTGAAGAGGTGAAGAGGTGAAGTGGTGAAGAGGTGAGGTGGACGCCTTCTCCTCGTTGAGTCTGCTCCATCTCTTGTGATTCCTCTTGTCGTGTTTCGGTCTGCAGACATCCTGTTTTTACTTTTGTTCCTCCGTCTGTCAACCTGTGCTCAACCGTGTGTGTGTGTGTGTGTGTGTGTGTGTGTGTGTGTGTGTGTGTGTGTGTGTGTGTGTGTGTGCATAATGAACCAACGTGTGTTTAACTCTCACCACGCGCATAATTCATGAGTATTAATGTCTATTTATTTTCGTTTAATATTAATGAGGGGGACTGTACGGATGAATGGGCGGGGTGTTAGAGTGCATGTGTGTGTGATTCCCTCTTTAATTGGTTCCCTGTTGTGTGCATTTACATGGAGGTATAAGTTTAATGTGGGGGGGGGGGGGGATGTGTGTGTGTGTGTGTGTGTGTGTGTGTGTGTGTGTGTGGGGGGGTGTGTGTGTGTGTGTGTGTGTGTGGGGGGGGGGGCGGAGAAAGCTAAACAAGGACAGACAGATGTGATCATCTCAATATCCTTGGGCTATTGTTAGCTGAGTGGGGTGTGTGACCGGGTCTCTGTGTGTGTGTGTGTGTGTGTGTGTGTGTGTGTGTGTGTGTGTGTGTGTGTGCGTGTGTGTGTGTGTGTGTGCGTGTGTGTGTGTGTGTGTGTGTGTGTGTGTGTGCGTCCTCAGGGTGATCGACTGGTCTGAAAGCGTATGTCTGTCAGCCAATAACTGGCAGACATACGCTGCCCGGTGGTGAGGAGGAGAGGTGAGGAGGAGAGGTGAGGAGGAGAGGTGAGGAGGAGGGTGAGGAGGAGAGGAGGAGGAGAGGTGAGGAGGAGAGGTGAGGAGGAGTAGTGAGGAGGAGAGGTGAGGAGGAGTGGTGAGGAGGAGAGGTGAGGAGGAGTAGTGAGGAGGAGAGGTGAGGAGGAGTGGTGAGGAGGAGTGGTGAGGAGGAGTGGTGAGGAGGAGACAACGAGGAGCACCGAGCAGTAAAGATCCTGATCGCTGACACAGGCGTCTTCAAAGCTGATCACTTTCAGTTGTGTCAAGCGGGAGGAGAGTTGTGTGTCACAGATAGTCAGCATCAGAGGGTGTGTGTGTGTGTGTGTGTGTGTGTGTGTGTGTGTGTGTGTGTGTGTGTGTGTGAGAAAGAGAGAGAAGAGAAATATGAGGAAGATTGCATATGTGTTTGTCTTTGTTTAGGAAAGATCTGTTATGAACTGGTACGTCTTTTAGTTTGTTTATTAGTTATTTGTGTGTGTGTGTGTGTGTGTGAGTGTGTGTGTGTGTGTGTGTGTGTGTGTGTGTGTGTGTGTGTGTGTGTGTGTGTGTGTGTGTGTGTGTTAGCAGGTTCTAAAATGGGTCCTGAAGGAGCCATCTGTCTTCAGGCTACTTTCAAACCCTGTCTGCCCGTGGTGGAGGGCGCTGTGTGTGTGTGTGTGTGTGTGTGTGTGTGTGTGTGTGTGGTGTGTGTGTGTGTGTGTGTGTGTGTGTGTGTGAGTGTGTTTGTGTGTCCAAATATGCTCAAGGTAAGGTGAAAACCAAAAGGCCCAACGTCTCCTCCCACATACCTTTTGATTGTGTGTATTGTGTATCTGTGTGTGTTTTTGTATTTGTGAGTATTGTATATCTGTGTTTGTGTGTATTGTGTGGGTGTTTGTGTGATCGTGTGGGTGTTTGTGTGTATCGTGTGGGTGTTTGTGTGTATTGTGTGGGTGTTTGTGTGTATTGTGTGGGTGTTTCTGCCTCTCGAGACACTGCAGACTGGCTCTGGTTTGACTTGCAGCCAAATCTGTGTTTATTCTCGTCTGCAGATTTGTTTGTGTTGTTTTTTTTGGTTGTCAACAACCGAAGCATAGTTGGCAGGAAAATCCACCCCCCCTAACCCCCCCCCCCTCCCTCTTCTTCTGGGGTCCTGTCAGGGTCTGACTCATGAGGCTAACTTCACCTGAGCTCAGCCTCAGTCTGAGAGTAGCTCTGCGCTTTGGGACAGAGTTTTGAACCTTTATTCATTTGATAATATTCATCCACGATGAGGAGCTCAGGGCTCAGGTAGATGTGTAGATGTGGATGTGTAGATGTGGATGTGGATGTGTAGATGTGGATGTGGATGTGTAGATGTGTAGATGTGTAGATGTGGATGTGTAGATGTGTAGATGTGTAGATGTGGATGTGTAGATGTGGATGTGTAGATGTGGATGTATAGATGTGTAGATGTGGATGTGTAGATGTGTAGATGTGTAGATGTGGATGTATAGATGTGGATGTATATATGTGGATGTGTAGATGTGTAGATGTATATATGTGGATGTGTAGATGTAGATGTGTATGTGGATGTGTAGATGTGGATGTGTAGATGTGTATGTGGATGTGTAGCTGTGTAGATGTGGATGTGTAGATTTAGATGTGTGGATGTGTATGTGGATGTGTAGATGTGTATGTGGATGTGTAGATGTATATATGTGGATGTGTAGATGTATATATGTGGATGTGTAGATGTGTAGATGTGTGGACGTGTAGATGTATATATGTAGATGTGGATGTGTAGATGTGTAGATGTATATATGTGGATGTGTAGATGTGTAGATGTGTATGTGGATGTGTAGATGTGTATGTGTAGATGTGGATGTGTAGATGTGGATGTGTAGATGTGTAGATATGTATGTGGATGTGTAGATGTGTAGATGTATATATGTGGATGTGTAGATGTGTGGATGTGTAGATGTAGATGTGTAGATGTATATATGTGGATGTGGATGTGTAGATGTGGATGTGTAGATGTAGATTTGTAGATGTATATGTGTAGATGTGTAGATGTATATATGTGGATGTGGATGTGTAGATGTAGATGTGTAGATGTATATATGTAGATGTGGATGTGTAGATGTGGATGTGTAGATGTAGATTTGTAGATGTATATGTGTAGATGTGTAGATGTATATATGTGGATGTGGATGTGTAGATGTGGATGTGTAGATGTAGATGTGTAGATGTGGATGTGTAGATGTAGATGTGTAGATGTAGATGTGGATGTGTAGATGTGGATTTAGATGTAGACGTGTAGATGTAGATGTGTAGATGTGTAGATGTAGATATGGATGTGTAGGTGTAGATGTGTAGATGTGTATGTGGATGTGTAGATGTATAGATGTATATATGTAGATGTAGATGTGTAGATGTGTAGATGTGGATGTGTAGATGTGTAGATGTGGATGTGTAGATGTTGATGTGTGGATGTGGCTGTGTGTGTGGCTGAGCGCTGTGTTTTCAGAGTGAGCGATGGAAGAGATTTAGAGAAATTAAATACCTCGATAAAGAAGAGAATGTGAACACTCGTGAAATATCCTATAAATGTTTTCCCCCATTTATGTCTGATACAGTAGACACTTCTTGTGAGTTTTACTAAAAGTACGTCACGCTTGTAGCGTAATGAACACAATATTAAAATCATGACAATATCATATATATATATATATATATATATATATATATATATATATATATATATATAATATTATTATTATATCATTTATATATTATATTATTACATTTCAAATTCATCCTGTGCCCCTCGGGATCTGGAGTGGATTTTACAGTAAAGCACTGTGGGGTTGTTTGTTGGACGGAGTGAAGTGAGGTCAGAGGTCATGAAGGTCTCAACTAAATGGCAAAACTGTCCGGACAATGGTGGGAAAATCAGCCTTTTTTTAGTTTCATATCCTTTTACATTGATAGAATAGAGGATGCTGGATACATGTATGATATATATATATATCTATATGGATCTATCCATACATGTATCTTTACGTTGCTCTGTTGCCTGGCTACTGTACACCGTACCCTGAGACTGTGAATGTAACCATGTGATTTTGAAAGGTGTTATCTCTGAGTCCTGCCCCCTTGACTCCGCCCCCAGGTGACCGCTGTGAGTTTGACCGGCGGCAGGGCCGGTGTGTGCCGGGTCTGTGTCGTAACGGGGGGACGTGTCGGGAGCTGTCGGGCGGCGGGTTCCGCTGCGAGTGTCCCGCGGGAGGCTACGAGCGTCCGTACTGCACCGTCACCGCCCGGTCCTTCCCCCCCAAGTCCTTCGCCATGTTCCGGGGCCTCAGGCAGAGGTTCCACCTGTCCATCTCCTTAACGTGAGTAGAATGAAGGGATGTTGTTTTTGCTATCTTCCTCGCTTCCTTTCTGTCTGCTTCCATCTCTCGCCATCCAGCAGCACTCAGACGGAGATCCATAACAAGTCCTCTTTGATTCTCAGTTATCTTCCTCTCACGGAGTCTCTCTTCTCTTTGCTTTAATCTATTTATTTCATCTCCGCGATCGATCCCATTATTCATGGTTTCTCTCCCTGCCGGCTCCACTTCCCTCTCCTTCCTCTCTCCCCTCTTTCATCCATCCATTTACTGCTTTCAGTAACCTCTCCTTTGCTTCCTCTCTTCCCCCTCTCATATCTCACATCTTATCGCCCAGTGCTCCTATTGGGAAAGCTGCAGCCGATTTTTGGTCTAAATTGCTAACTGGGAGGTTGTTTTTCTTGAAAAGAGTTGTGATCCCTTCACAGATCACAGGTCACCAGAAATGCAGCATTTTCCATCGGAGCCTTTGCTGAAAAACAACATAATTGAAGTGATTGATTTGTACAATTTTGTCCCTCCACACCACGTTTGCTCTCAGACCTTTTGTCTTTTATCATTCTCAGAACAGAGTACTGACCCACGTGCAACCTGTAGAGTCAGTGAGATCCGTTAACCCTTTCTCACCACATAGCCACAGTGGGTAGATCTCTCATGGATGTGTAGATCTCTCATGGATGTGTAGATTTCTCATGGATGTGTAGATCTCTCATGGATGGGTAGATCTCACATGGATGTGTAGATCTCACATGGATGGGTAGATCTCACATGGATGTGTAGATCTCACATGGATGTGTAGATCTCACATGGATGGGTAGATATCACATGGACAGGTAGATCTCACATGGATGTGTAGATCTCACATGGATGTGTAGATCTCACATGGATGTGTAGATCTCACATGGACAGGTAGATCTCACATGGATGTGTAGATCTCACATGGATGGGTAGATCTCACATGGATGTGTAGATCTCACATGGATGTGTAGATCTCACATGGATGTGTAGATCTCACATGGATGTGTAGATCTCACATGGATGTGTAGATCTCACATGGATCAGTATGTTTCCTCAGAAGTCAGTGATCGTCTCTGACTCGAGGTCCTTCGTCTTCGTCTTCGTCTCGCCCACCGCCGTGTCCCCGGCGCTCCTTCGCCTCTCGACATGTGAGTGGTGGTCTGTGGGAGATCTGAAGCGGTCCTTCAGAGTGGTCAGGCCCGGTTACGGGTTGGTTTCCATGGGCGGCGTCGTCTAGTGATTGTTGCTAAGGTGACGATGCCCATGGCGTTGTTGCTAGGCGGATGTGGCCTCCCACCATGGACCGGTTGCTATAAGACATTTTAATCAAGACTTTGTTGCCAAATGAGGTTTTGTGCTTTGTTGGGGCTTCACTCCATGTGAGTGGGTTCATGGATGTGTGACCAGCAGTTGGGCAGTGATGGTGAGTCAGGGAGTAAAGTGTGACGCAATGGTGGCTGTTTAGTTCAAATTCCCAAACTGTGAAGGGAGCAATGTTCTTTTCAACAACTACGTTCAGGTGTCCGTTAGAAAGACCGGCTGGTACTACATGGTGCATCGTGCCCCGCTCCACATCCAGTCAAACACATTGAGCTTCAACCCTAGTCTACAGCACCTACTCTAATGTCAGTGCCTTGCTCGTGGGCACCGCACTGATCTTTCCTATTAAGGGAAATCGTTGATGTTATTCCTATTGTTGTTGAGCAAAGTTACTTTTATGTCATCTGATTGAGGAGCTAGCTGTGAGTCTTCCTCCTCTGATCCATTTAGAGTTGTGTTCCCTCAACATAACTCAACCACTGTTCATGTCACTCAATTCCTCCCTCAGCATTTTGTTTCCCCCGTTCACTGTTCACCCAGAAGCAGCTTCAGGCTTCTCTCCCTCTGAAGCTGTGATGGGTACGATGGCTCCGTTAGGGCTGTGCCAGTATAGACATGTTCCTTATTGCAATATGATAATGTTTGACCATCACGTGGTGGAGAGTTAGTGAACGAGGGAGCTGCAGCTGTGTTTGAAGTTGTCAGTAGCTGCTGAGCTGAAAGAATGTAATGCCTGTATGATATGCCTTTGTGAGGTTTATTGCTTTGAAGAGTCATCATATTGTAAATGTATGGTATTTATTCATCAAATGCAGTTCTTTGGTCTTTCAAATAATCAACTTCACAGACAACAAGCATGCCTTTATTCATGCCTTCATCCTTTCTGCACGTTAGCCTCCCGACTCCACCCACGGCCGTGCAACGCAGTTAATAAGTGAGAGTGAGGAGGCAGAAATATTGTTCTTCAAGAACTCGACTTCAAGCCTCCAGTAAGCCGTTCGTTTCAAAACCTTTTAAGACCAGATGAGAGCGGTGGGGAGGGAAGACGAGTCCTGATGCTGCAGCATCAAACAGAAGCTAACGGTCCTCTTGATCCGGGGGGGGGGGACATGGCCGCCCCGGCACACCCCCCCCCGGCCATAACCATAACCTTTCCTGTTGCATTGACCAAGCCAGAGTTAGTTATGTCATACAGAACTACTTGATTTATCTGAACTGCATATTTTCAGGATAAAAACACGTAAGATACACTGTAGAAATATAATGACACATTGCACACACACTATATTCATTAATAAACGTATTATGGACGTGGTTTTCTGTGTATTCTCTAGTTTTGCCACCCTTGAGAGCAGTGGTCTTCTCTTCTACAACGGACGCTTCAATGAGAAACACGACTTCATCGCCTTGGAGGTCCAAGAGGGACAAGTGGTGCTCAAATATTCCACAGGTATTATATATCTTCATGTGTGAGTGTGCTTTTGTATTCTAGTATTTCCCTATTCATACGCATCGTGTCTCTTCCCACGAGGGAAAGAGAGACGCAGTTTTGTTCTCAGAGGTCATTATGGGATTTATTTAGGTTCAGGATCAGGATCAGGATTAGATCAGGATACAGATTGTAAATAAATAAATATGGTTTTACACAATATTTGGGGGTCAGACAAGCAGTCCCATTTATTTGCACATATTCATTTCAATTACATTTATTTTCTATAGCCCAAGATATCAAATCACACATTTGCCTCAGAGGGCTTTACAACCTGTACTACATACGACATCCTCTGACCTTTGACCCCCAATGGAACACTTTAGAAGAAGTAAAGGAAGAGGAGAGATCATTCACCGACGGGTACAGAATGAACAACATAACAGAGTTACATATCTTGTATACATCTTCGGTACATGCACATGGAAATATAAGGATTTAAAAGAGAGACGAGTATAGTAACGTACATTATACCTGTTAATGTTCAGCGTTTTATGTAAAAACAAATAACAGGAAGTAAACTAAAGCCCTGATCAAATGATTAAGATAAGTATCCGATGATCCAGTAATAATTCATCATGTAGATATGTATTTGTGCTACCTGCTGATGTTTTGTCTCCCTCCAGGTGAGTCGTCCACCCAGGTGAGCCCCTTCCTGCCGGGCGGGGTGAGCGATGGCAACTGGCACACGGTCCACATACACTACTACAACAAGGTGCGTTCAGGCCCCTAACATTTTACCAACAGGATAGCTCCTCAGTCGTCATGCCGACGAGGCGCTTTGCCCCGAGGCGAGGACGTTCGCCTGTCACCATTTCATTCACGCATATTCAACGCACATCTCCTTTAATTTTCTTCATGTTCTTTAATTTCCCTCAGCCGGCTACACGCTATGTGAGTATGAGTGTGTGTCAGGGTGCACATACACTCCCTCCTTCCTCTGTTTCCTTTCCTTTCCTCCCTTCCTCCCCACTGTCTCTCTCTCTGTCTCTCACCAGGAGACAGGAAGTGAAGAGTGAATGTGTCCGTCTGCTTTCACTCCATTATTTTCCCGCCCACACACAGTGTCTGTCTCCTCTTACTAACTCCAACCTTTCCCTCTTCCTTCTAACTCGGTGTGCGGTAGCGCTGTAGATCCTGAGTACAGGCGGATGTGCTGTGATGTTCTTCTGCAGTCATATGAATCATTCTAGACTCACTCAGTGATGTTGTATTTCCTGCATGTTGTCGGTTGTCATGGTGACTCTTTGATTTTTTTATCCTTGGGACTCTGTTTTCAATCTTGTGTGTGTGTGTGTGTGTGTGTGTGTGTGTGTGTGTGTGTGTGTGTGTGTGTGTTCAGCCCAAGCGCAGTATGAGTGGCGAGGCTCAGGGTCCGTCAGATGAGAAGATTGCCGTAGTGAGCGTTGACGACTGTGACACGGCCTTGTCGCTGCGCTTCGGGACGCAGCTCGGGAACTACAGCTGCGCGGCGCAGGGCAAACAGACGAGCAGCAAGAAGTGAGTACACGCTCTTTTATTCAGCTCTCCATCTCGTAAAAATGTATCTGGTCCTAAAATAATCCATTTACAGCTGCAGTCGGAGCCCCGTTGCCTTGGAAATGTCAAACGTCGAATAGGACTTGCATCATGTACGAACTGGAATACATAAGAGAGAACCAGTGGACAACATATTTAATAATCTACAGGATCTGCTGCGTGTGAATATAATATATATTTATGGCATTCTTTCAGATATTGGTCATATTACCTGTTCATTAGGGACATTATATTCAATTCACCTAATGTGTATATATATATATATATATATATATATATATATATATATATATATACATTATATTCAATTCACCTAATGTAACCAATAAGACTAGTTGTTCATAGACAGAATATTCAAAACACATTACTGTGTCAAAATTATATGTAAGATCATTTAATTTAATGATGAATTCCACACAAAGTGCTACAATAGCTATGACACACTCGATTGTGTTATCTTACATATATCATATATATATATATATATATATACGCATGGTTATGAGAATGAGGCGGTGTCTCATATATATATATATATACGTATATATATATATATATATATATATATATATATATATATATAAGTATACATATATATATATATATATATATATATATATATATCCTCACCTATCTGTAACACACCCTAACACACCGTAACACACACCCTAACAACCGTAACACACCCTAACACACACCCTAACACACCGTAACACACACCCTAACACACCGTAACACACCCTAACACACCGTAACACACCCTAACACACCCTAACACACACCGTGACACACCGTAACACACTGTAACACACCATAACACACTGTAACACACCATAACACACCCTAACACACCGTAACACACCGTAACACACCGTAACACACCACGTAATGCAGATTTGACTCTCATCTGTTAAACCTCTTTCTATTTAAACGACCAAAACATTCAACTCGACAGTTTTAAAATCCACCACGTTGCCTCTAAGTGTCCCGTTCTCTTTGACCTTGTCAAAGTTTGTCCGTCTGCTTGTGGTGTGTGTGTGTGTGTGTGTGTGTGTGGGTGTGTGTGTGTGTGTGTGTGTGTGTGTGTGTGTGCGTGTGTGTGTGTGTGTGTGTCAGCGCTAAGTGAGGCCGAGGGAAGAGGAGACGGATCAAAGAGGGAGGCCAAAGCCGGGCGCTTCCACTCCCTTGTCTCCGTTCCTTCCATCCCCAGCTCTCCCTCCTCTTCTAATCACGCTGGTGTTGATATTTGCTGTAACTCGCTCTCTTAAGCTCTCGTTTGTTTGACTGCGGATCCTTTTGTCTCCCCGGGTTCACTCACATTCCCCGGCGGTTATTGGCTCCGCATGTGACGTAGCCGGCTTAAAAGAAGAAGAAAAAAACTCAACTTGAAAGCATAATGCTCTGAAAATGACAAAACAACTGTCTCTTCATGTCCTTGCAGCTCATGCGGTCCCCTAGGTGCTGCTCGGTGTCCCCTACACCGTCCCCTTTACATAACCCCACAATCTTTCCCTCCACCAGCCTTCCATCTGTCTTGACATCCGCCTTCATGCTTTCTCTCTCTGTTGATACTCACACTTAATCTCTTTTTTCTTCATCTGCCTCCCCGGCTGTCGCCACGGTTTTGTCGCCTCCTTTTTAAGCCCGTGACTTTGGTAGTTGTTGACGTCCCCTAACATCCTCCTTTCTACCTCCTTCACTGGCTGCTGTCTGTTTCCTCCCTCTGCCTTGTCACACACCTCTTCCTCTTCTCTCCTGATATTTGCTGTATATTATATTTAATCTCCTGTTAGATCACTGCCTCCCCTTTTTCTTTCTCATCTTTTCAGTTTCTCTCCTCCCCCGCTGTTCCCACTTTTACTCTCAACAACATCATCGTCGTCTCCTTTCTCCTCAACATCAACTGTTATTGCTTTTGACATTTACCTCTGACGACACGCTTAATCTCTGTTTTTTAAATCCCTTTGCTTCTCTCACACCGTCTTTTCATGTTTTCCCCTTTCTTACCGTCGCTTCCGTCATCCCTCCCCTCCTCTCCATCCTCGAGGGATAACCCAGCATTCCTTCCTTACTCCCCTTTCCTCTCCACCTCGTTTACTCACCTCCTCCTTTCTCCTCTCCTCTCTCAGGTCTCTGGACCTGACGGGTCCTTTGTTTCTGGGCGGAGTTCCCAACGTGCCAGACAACTTCCCGTTCGGCACGAGGGAGTTCATCGGCTGCATGAAGGAGCTGCACATCGACAGCAAGCCTCTGGACCTCGCCGGCTTCATCGCCAACAACGGAACGCTCCCCGGTCAGCAATAAGCAATAAGCAATAAGCATGGGCAACGTTTACAATGTCCACAAACACCATCTGCCCTTGTTTTATGTTTTTTTTTTTTTAAATAAACGTATCCAAATCATGATAATTGAAGCATCTCTTCGGGCTAGTAGTTTACACAAAAGTGTAATTGTGTTGCTTTATTGTGGGATTAACCGAAAATATTAATGACTGCTTTTAAGACTAAAGTTTAATATCCCATCTTTGCTTATTGTTATGCACTCATGATTTAATGTGATATACTAAAGATCCATTTGAAACTCGAGATCCTCCTACAGAGGGCAGTTGGAAAAGATTAACTCTAGATATGAGGCGTTAATGTCTTTTATTTGATGCATTCGCTGAGAGGCACATTACTGTGATGCATTTCTGGGAACTTGCTCGGTCATGTGACGTCTCTGTTGCCTCTCACAGGCTGCAGCGCCAAGCTTCCCTTCTGTAAGTCCAACCCGTGTCAGAACGGAGGGACCTGCAGCGTGAGCTGGGAGACCTTCTCCTGCGACTGCCCCCTCGGCTACGGGGGGAAGGACTGCAGCCACGGTGAGACGCCGCCTCATTCTCATAACCATCGTCCTCCATCAGCAAAGCCTCACTCGGTATCACGATCAGCAGCGAGGGAGACGTCAGCCAGCTTCTGTCTGACCTTCAGCGACCTTTATCTGTCAGCAGTAACATACGTTCATTCGTGAATAATTTACTCATGTTAAATTAAGGTTACACCATAAAAATGTTAGAGTTCTTTGTTATTGACACTTTGTTTGAATTACACAAATGTGTCCTGTTGTAATGGGATGCTTCACACTTCAGTGCTTCAGTAGTTTACGTTCAGAAGTGCTACGTCAACCCCTCGCTCAGTGAGCACTCCAGCATGTGTTCTCTCTTGTTGTTCCTCACGTGGTGCTCAGCCATCACAGCTGCAGGCTTTTAGAGGATAGGAGCAGAGTGAGAGTAGAAGGGAAATGCATGTTCATGGATGAGTGTCGACCTCTGAAGGTCAAGGTGAGATGGATGATTCTCTTTCATTTTGACTGTTTACTGGAAATCGCAGCACAAACAGCTACTACAGTTAGCATGTGAGCTAGTTGTTAAAATGCTGGATATCTGGCTTTATGTCCTGTGTATCATTGGACCTGGATAATACCTGTGTGGTTCCCAACACATAAGTGGACCTTCTGCAGCCCAGGTGCACTCAAGACGATGCTTTACTCATTAATATATATATATATATATATATATATATATATATATATACTGACATGTCTTCAATGAGCACAGACAGTTCACCCCGAGAGGAAATCATGGAGCAAAAGTCTCTCGTGGGATGAATTAAGGTTGATCTGAAATGTTAAACGTTATTAGATTTATTTTGTGCCCGTCAGCACAATCAGCTGGTTGAAAACAGAAAGTGATGCTACATGTTGTTTTAGCTCATTTTTGGGGCATTTTATGCCTTAATATTATCGTAGACAGTCAGAGAGACAGGAAATGAGGGGGGAGAGAGATTTGTGAGACTTCCTCCTCAGTGCACCGGTCAACTGTTCACAGGCCGGTCAGCGATTTGAGATGTGAGAATGGAGTTGGAGTCGCGTACAACTGGACTATTTCACAAGTAGCCAGTTTACGAGCTCATTTAAAACAAATTATCATCGGACGATAGCCGGAGGGTTCCCAGATTTCATCTGGACCAATGAGCTCCACCTCTTCTGCTCTCCAAAGAACCAGATCGCTTCCAATACCACAGCCGGCGCCCCGTTGCCTCCGTACATAGAGATGATCCAGTCCCAGAACAGTGACATCTGCGCTACTTTTTATTCACCGTCTTTCTCTCCCCCTCCCCCGCCAGTGATGCCACACCCCCATCGCTTCCTGGGTAACAGCGCCCTCTGGTGGGACCTGAAGAACGACGTGACCATCTCCACGCCCTGGTACCTCGGCCTGGTGTTCAGGACCCGAGCGCGGGAGGGCACGCTGCTGCAGGCTCAGGCCGGCCAGTACACCAGTCTGCTGTTCCAGGTATGTGTGCGCACACACACACACACACACACACACACACACACACACACACACACACACACACACACACACACACACACACACACACACACACACTTTTAACCAATGAGACTGTGGCTGACATAGTTGTCACTCCAGGAGTAAACCAGCCCACATTTCCCTTAAACGTTTGCTCCTGGATCAGACTTCTTCCTGCTGGAGAAACATCACAGTGTTTCTTTTCCTTTTACCGTTGGCAGAGCTGCATTTATGCTAAAACCGAAATGGCAGCAGCATCTTCCACTTTTGTTCCATAAGTAATTTGATATTGTGATTTAAATCAATGCCACACATTTTAAGCCAAATGTCACCGGAGGGCTCAGGATGTAAAACCCAGCGTGGGCTGCTAATGTCTCCGCAGCCGTCACATTGATTATGGGAATTATGCTTATGTCTCATGGTTGTTGTGGCTCTTTTTACTGTTTTAATTCTGCATTATCATCTTCTATAGAGGACAAAATGCCCAGAAGCTGGTATTATCCCTGGAATTATGAGCAGTTTACGTTTACCGACATATCTAAATCCTAAGACAGTATTGAATGAGCAGCGTCTTGGCAGGAGAGCAGCCGAGGATTTCAATTTCACGCACGCACACACACACACACACACACACACTCACACACACACACACACACACACACACACACACACACATACAGACACACACACACACATACAGACACACACAGACACACACAGACACACACTCACCTACCAAGCAGGTATTCCTTTACTGTTTCAGTTTCTACACTCTCTGTCTTTTCCTGGTTTTTGACGGTGTTTGTGTGTGTGTGTGTGTGTGTGTGTGTGTGTGTGTGTGTGTGTGTGTGTGTGTGTGTGTGTGTGTGTGTGTGTGTGCGTGCTCTCAGGTGATAAATGGTCAGCTGGTGTTCTCGGTGACCCGGGGGTCGACCCGGCCCGTGCGCCTGCGGTTGGATCAGGTGCAGGTGGCAGACGGCCGGTGGCACGACCTCCAGCTGGAGCTGAGAGACGTCCGCAGCGGCCGCGAGACGCGCTACGTCGCCACGCTGCGCCTCGACTTCGGCCTCTACCAGGTACCGGACACCACCCACCCCTCAGGGGGCGGCTCTCAGGACGCACTGAGGATGGATCGGGTTTACTTAGGCTTTAAAAAGTATTAAAATACTGTAAATGCGGTTATAAAAAGTCTGATTTAACCTGCAAGCACAGATTTAAATGAATAACAAGGTTTTCATTATATCTGCTTTACCAAATCAAAAACTTATTTTGTGGTGTCTTTCTTTAGAACACCTGTACGTAATGGATTCACAACCTTAACTGACTGTGTTCATATGGAAATAGGCATTTTTCCCCCCGGCTCTGATTGATTTGATTGATTTGATTTAATGTTTTTGTTTGAAATGTGCAGATACTCTGATGGGCTGCATGTCTCAGTCTAATAAATAGAGATCTCTCATTGGAATTGTGAAGCATTTAATATGAATGAAGACGAGAAATCCTCTTTAATATCCTTTTTACTCACTTCCTGCTATGGGCCAACGAGATCAGAGAAAGCAAATTATCAAATCCTTTACGTATGATCTCACTCTCAGTCTTAAAATCAAACCAGGAAAGATTAAATAATCCCTGAGCACGGTTTACAGAAACCTTCCGTAAACTATAGCTGAAACAGGATGAACCTTCGTCTTGTACACAACGTGTCTCACACAGCAACAGCCACACGGCGCCCTCTACGAAGAGACAATGAGGTTCACGGTACATCCACGTTTTATCATTTATCTCCTCTCCTCTCCTTTCCTCTCCTCTCCCCTCTCTCCTCTCCTCTCCCCTCCTCTCCTCTCCTCTCCCCTCTTCTCCCCTCTCCTCTCCTGTCCTCTCCCCTCTCCTCTCCTCTCCTCTCCTCTCCTCTCCTCTCCTTCTCTCCTCTCCTCTCTCTCTCTCCTCTCCTCTCCTCTCCTCTCCTCTCTTCTCTTCTCCTCTCCTCTCCTCCCTCTTCTCCTCTCCCCTCTTCTCCTCTCCTCTCCCCTCCTCTCCTCTCCTCTCCTCTCCTCCCCTCTCTCCTCTCCTCTCCTCTCCCCTTCCCTCCTCTCCTCTCCTCTCCTCTCCTCCCTCCTCTCCTCTCCCCTCCTCTCCTCTCCTCTCCCCTTCCCTCCTCTCCTCTCCTCTCCTCTCCTCTCCCCTCCCCTCCTCTCCTCTCCCCTCTTCTCCCCTCTCTGTTCTATTGTCATCTTTTCTTTCTTTCTGTTTTCATGTTGATTTGATTCTTAAATTATCTAACGATTACCAACATTACGCCTCTCATCTCTCCGACTGAAGTTCACCAGACTTTACTCCAACGTGCATCAAATGATGCACTTTGGAGTAAATGGTGCAGAAAACATTTTTAAACATGAAATTATTAAACATTGTCGCTGCCAATCAAACATTAATTCCCTCTGAAGTCTTCTGGCTGGTGCAGCGTGCAGCTCCTCCTCCTCCTGTCATCTTCCAGCTCCTGTCTGCTGCACGCTGATGAACGGGCTCATTGATTCATATTTAATGCTTGCTGCCCGTCAACATGGCTTCACACCGCCGTGTGTGTTATCGGCGGAGTGTTGACCTTCTCCTCTACGGCTGCTTGTTATTGTATTCTTTCATTTCATTAAGTTGATCTTTTCACTCTGCTCCCTTCGACTCGCATAATCGTCATTAAAACCCGACGACTCTGGAAAATGAAAGTACAGAAGAATCAAGGCATTCAAAAAAAAAGTCAATAATGTTTTCTGAAAAGCATTTTTATCTTTCTAGCTCACAGTATCTACTTTTTATTCTGTAAACTGATAAAATATGAATTTTTCATTGTATATTTAAAAAAAATATTGTTTTATCCATTTATTTACTACCTTGATATTTTCATATCGGAATATCACAATATGATTGTAAGGTAATGGTATTCAAATGGTGACTCAATGCTGAGTTTGCATACAGCTATTAATAATAATAATCTTCCCTCTGTCTCTCCCCGTTAGGGAACGGTGATATTGGGAAACGAGATTCATGGTTTGAAGGTGAAACATCTGCATGTGGGAGGAGTCTTGGGCTCCGGGGAGGTTCAGAACGGGATCAAAGGATGCATACAGGTGAGCACGGAGGAATTGAATCGTTAATGTTTGTTGATGGATGGATGGATGGAAATGTGCAAAGCTGTGAGTGTGGGATAGACTGACTTCAATAAATGAATGACGCTGCAGATATTCCTTTAGTTTTAACCCTCTGAACTCTCTGAACGTCGGCAGGGCGTTCGGTTGGGGGTGCGGCCCGACTCCCCCCCCCTGCCTCGGCCGTCGAGGTCCGTCAAAGTAGAGACCGGCTGTAATGTCGGCGACCCCTGCGTCTCGTCTCCTTGCCCCTCCCACAGCCGCTGCTCCGACCAATGGGAGCGGCACACCTGTATCTGCGAACCTGGTGAGTGAACAGAGAGTGATGCATATTCTGCTTTATTTACTTCTAAATGGACCATAATTTACTAAATGAACATCATGCTGTATTGAAGAAGACTTGAAACTAGAGGTTGAGACATAAACTCATGTTTACAATGTTTACTGAGGGAATAAATCAAGAGAGAAGTAGAGTCATTTTCTATAGACTTCTATACAACCAGAGGAGTCGCCCCTGGTGGTCAGGAGAGAGAATGCAGCTTTAACACATGAAGCTTTGACTTCTATACAACCAGAGGAGTCGCCCCCTGGTGGTCAGGAGATAGAATGCAGCTTTAACACATGAAGCTTTGACTTCTATACAACCAGAGGAGTCGCCCCCTGGTGGTCAGGAGAGAGAATGCAGCTTTAACACGTGAAGCTTTGACTTCTATACAACCAGAGGAGTCGCCCCCTGGTGGTCAGGAGAGAGAATAAAGGTTAAAGGCACTTGTGAATTGGCTTCCTTTTTCAGACCCGGAGGTTATGGCTGGTAATAATACAAGCAGCAAAAAATCACAACATTTCGAACAGTCAACTCATGGTTTGGATCATTAGTATGAAGGATAAAAATGCTTATTCCATTGGAATTTTTGTTGCAGCTTTTCTCTAACTTATTTTAAATTGGTTACTATTCAAAGAATATGGTATGATCCACATTGTTTACAATTTCTACGAAACAATTCATTGATTCATATAAAATCATGGGATACATTCACAACACAAAGGGCTTATCAAGTTAAAGACAGATGTTACGGTTTGGAGCAACTGGCACGTTTGCTAATCTCTTCCAAATCGTCGTCTTTTGACTTTGCCAATGAATACGTGAGATAACGGAACACAGCCGAGAAGGACTTCACACTTCAGTCATGCACGGTACCTTTGTGCCAGGATATTGGTCATAAGTGCACATTCTGGACATCGGAGGGGAAAGAGAAGATGTGTGAGAGCCGAAGGTGAAAGAAGCCGGCTGACTTCGAGACGCAGAAAAATTGAATAATTATAATGCGGCCGTATCCGCGTAGGTGTGCGCCAACGCTCTAACTGGGTTAAACAGATATTTGGGAATGCATAATGAGTTCTCCTCCACCTGAGACTCAGAGTAAGAGACCGACTGCAGGCTAACTTCCCAAATGTCCTTAGTCAGGTGAATATAATGAGGCAGAATTAATGTGGAGGGGAAAAAACCTGATTAAAAGAGAGGGAGGGAGTGGAGATGTAAAGGAAGAGAAGAAGGAAAACATCTATTATACGGAGAGAAGTGGTGAGAGGAAAAGAGCCGAAAGAGATCTATGGAAAGATGAAAAAGAGGCAGAGGAGGAACAGAGAAACTGAACATATTAATGATTAATGAAGAGGAAGGGCGGGTGACAGAAATAGTGTAAAACAAACAGCAAAAGTTTTGAGGCGAGAGGAGAAGAAAGAGGGCGAGAGAAAATCAAATCAAACAGCCTGAAAACACTGATGAGGCATTTGGGAATAGATCCACACACAGAGAGACATACAAATCATACAACTGAGGGGAAATTAATACGGCAGAGGCAGAGTGAGAGTGAAGGAGAGGATGAAAAAAGGGATATTTGATATTTATTGGAAGCTTTATTAGCTGCTAATGATAAACCAGCTGCAGTTGAGTTTGATGGGTATTGATTAAACAGACTAGACCACAGAGAGACGAGGTCACGATATATTGATGCTCTCCTTGTTAGCATCCCTCATCTTCTCTTCCTGCATCTCCACATGTATCTTGTTTCAGACTCGTACTGTGATTCATTTATTTTTTATCAAACTATCGAGCATCACATTGGAATTGAAAGCTCGAACAGAAATGAAGTAAATTCAAGTACATTTGTCTGACAATGCCTCTCTTTCACTCTCCACTGGATGTAAACATTTGAATGCAGTCATCTTACAATGATAGTTTTGAGGAGGCCCACTTCTTATACCACCAACAGTCCCATTTGAATGAGTGAAGCGTTGCCTGGGGAACCTCGACTCCCTTAAAGTGGTGGTTACTCCCTCAGAAACAGGAAGAGACTTGGAGGAGGTGCTTTCCACTTGCTTTGACGTTCTAAGATTATAAAGTAAAGTAGCGTT
>JACSYO010000657.1:60000-70000 GCA_016806645.1 Ophiodon elongatus | reverse complement strand
GACGACTTATAAAAGATACTGAGACTACAACAAAAGATTAACCAACCATCTTCCCTATGACTTATGTGCGTTTTAGTTATTAAGAATATCAAACTTCCTGGATAAAGATAACGTACATTGCCAGTGAACGTAATCTATGTCGCAATTAATTTAATTGGTAAAGCAAATGAGTTCCATATGAAGGTATTTTGTAGAAGACAGGGTTGAGTGACCGTGACGTCAGCGCGTGTTTAATGTTTAATGTGTACATGAGCATTGTGTTGTACATTCAATGTGTCAGAGAGGAACATCTGATGGCCACTGTAATGGTATTATTAAGTACTCACATGTAAGTACTTGTACTCGGTCTGAATAAAAGTGTCGTCGGAGCATCCCTGGGGAGATTATTCCTCCCTCTCTTTTGTGGTGGAGATTTTCCTCAAACACACAGCACACATTAAATAATAACACAAAACATTGTGTGCAATGTGGAGACCATACCTTCACACGGGTCACTCTTCTACTGCCCCGAAGACAAAGAAAAGCCCCAGTGCTGCTTCTACAAGAGGGTCAACAGCCATGACTAATGGGGGACTCTCTCTCTCCCTCTCTCTCCCTCTCTCTCTCCCTCCCTCCCAGGCTACTATGGGAGAGGCTGCACTGACGCTTGCCATCTGAATCCATGTGAGAACGAGGCTCAGTGCCACAGGAAGCCCAGCTCCTCCCACGGCTACAGCTGTGACTGTGGAGACAACAACTACGGGCAGTACTGCCAACACAGGTACGCACACACACCGGCTCCAGGTCACCTGAGGGGGTCTACAGGGTCTACAATGTATCCATGCCGCTTGTAGCCCTTGTGTGTGTGCGTGTGTGTGTGTGTGTGTGTGTGTGTGTGTGTGTGTGTGTGTGTGTGTGTGTGTGTGTGTGTGTGTGTGTGTGTGTGTGTCGGTAGCTTTAGTTCTGCCTTGTTGTCCCACATCTCCAGCGTTGCCTGTAATCCACAGTGGAATGAGTGTGGATTTAACGTAATAACGCACACACACCGAGGTTATCAGTGTGTGTGTGTGTGTGTGTGTGTGTGTGTGACCCTGACCTCACCCCATGCTCCCTTCCTTACTTCCCGGGAAATCCACACAGCTTTACATTTATCCCATGATCTGTTCTTTGAGTGTGAGTGTGAGTGTGAGTGTGTGTGTGTGTGTGTGTGTGTGTGTGTTTTCTTTGATCTACTCGGTGTGTGTTTTAACAAAGACACACGTATTCCTACTGTCAGCTGCTGATGAAATATATGTCTACTCTCTCTTTTAATTTCCCTCTCCGGCCCCGCTGCTCTAACTTTCTTCCTTCTTCGATGAAAACATTTAGAAGTTTGGCTCATTAATCGTCTTCCTACTAATTCACTTTAATCACATTAGTCAATAAGTCGACCAACAGAAATATGATGATGTATTAATTGTCCTTTTTTAAGTAAAAGTACCAAAAATAGGTGCTTGTAATCCATCAGTAGACTGATGTGTCTCCCAGGAACAATAAGGAGTATCATGAGCAGCTCAGACGGAGATCATCTTCGCCATGACGATAATAATCTTCACTGACAATTTGAACCAGTTTTTTGCGGAATTATTAGCTTAAGTAAAAACATTTGGCTGAAGCGTCATTCTTCATACCTTCGATGGTGATGGTTACTATCCATGACTCAGCATTCTTTCAACCCTTGTCTTACAGGCCTCTTAAGCGGCCGTGCTCTTGTTATCTCTCGTTTCTCCCCCACCTCTCACTATCGATGTTAGTGTGATCAGTTTGATCCCTCTCTTCGCCTCCTCAGTCTCCCCCGTTCTCTCCCTTTCTCCCCCGTTCTCCCCCGTTCTCTCCCTTTCTCCCTCAGTGTCTCTCTTTCATCTCTGCTTCACACTCATTAGTTAGTTCGTCCTCAGTTAGGAGTCTCAATGAAAGCTGGTTCAAATAAAAGTCTTTGACACGCTCGATTACTTTAGTCTTTTTCTGGACTGATTCTACCCACTTGTGTTACTGACTTTACCTGTGTGTGTGTGTGTGTGTGTGTGTGTGTGTGTGTGTGTGTGTGTGTGTGTGTGTGTGTGTGTGTGTGTGTGTGTGTGTGTGTGTGTGTGTAGGATTGACCACCATTGTCCCAGGGGCTGGTGGGGATCTCCGACCTGTGGGCCTTGTCACTGTGACATCAATCAAGGCTTCGACCCGGACTGCAACAAGACCAGCGGACACTGTCACTGCAAGGTAACCGGGAGACACACACACACACACACACACACACACACATACACACACACACACACACACACACACGCACATACGCATACGCACACACACATACGCACACACATATACGCACAACGCAACTTTCAGGCGTTTATGGATCGAATGCTGATTTTGCTCAAGTAACAAAGTGTCTAAAACTATATATTTTTTCAATATTTTTTAATCATGATTTACTCCTGACGAAGGTGCAGATGTTGCATCATCAATGCTGAAGATGTGATGAAGGCTGTAGGAAACAGAGTCTGATTATCAACCAGCTTATTGCAGCAGCCTTTCCACATGTTTAGTTGATCAGTATTAATAACCGGAGACTTATACCTCATATCTCAGAGCTGTTGCACAGCAGCTGCTGTAATCTCCAATGAATGGTTACAGACCTGCTGGTATAAAGAAATGCTTTAATGTTTTTATACCATCATCACATTGAATACCGTGAGGATTAGAAGGATTTTGGTGGTGTAGCTCCACAGCTTTGGGTCATCACCTCACGGTCTGATGGAGCCAAACATGCAAACTACTACATGATACCATCATCATCCCTCGTATTAATGTATCGGCCTCGTGTGAACGTGTAAGTGTATATTGATATGTTTGTTTGTGTGCAGCCGGCATGTTTAACCCTGTTCCATCCCGTCCTTAATCTGATTTTTTTACCCTAATCTTTAATCTCCGATATGGCCCCTGAACAAAGTACTTAACCTCCTGATGGCCGGTTCCCCTTTGGCTCCTTGTTCTGGATTCTTTTGAAAAATGAAGCTTGAAATAAAAGCTTTTTTCCACGTTGCACGGCGCCTCTATGTTTCCGATCATAACGCAACAGCAGATTACTTGTGAAATTCAACTTGAAATTTAACAGAAAGCTGCTGCAGGCTGAGATAATAATGTGTTTGGTAATTACTTAAAGAACCCCTCCAGACATGTTTGTAGACATAAGAAATAAAAGAATAATAATTTGGGCTTGATGTGGTTTTTCCACAAAAAATGTTCAATTAACAATTTGAATTGAAATGATTTTGTCCTTCTCCCTGCAGAATCAAGAGTCTATGAATATGTAAATATTTGTCTATTGAGAGTTTGAACTACTAAACTCAAGATGTGTCCCACGTCACTGAAAAGCCCGTTCTGTGTGTGTGTGTGTGTGTGTGTGTGTGTGTGTGTGTGTGTGTGTGTGTGTGTCTGTGTGTGTCTGTGTGTGTGTCTGTGTGTGTGTGTGTGTGTGTGTGTGTGTGTGTGTGTGTGTGTGTGTGTGTGTGTGTGCATTCAGGAGTTTCACTATCGTGTGCGGGGCTCTGACACCTGCCTGCCGTGCGACTGCTACCCGGTGGGCTCCTTCTCGCGGTCATGTGACCCGGAGACGGGCCAGTGCCAGTGCAGGCCCGGTGTGATCGGTCGCCAGTGCAACCTGTGCGACAGCCCCTTCGGCGAGGTCACCAACTCAGGATGTGACGGTGAGAACGCCGACGTTCTTTGTCTCAGAGTTTACCCAGAAGGCCACAGTGTTCGTTGACCAGCAGAGCGCTGCCTGGTGGGGACATCATGTGTCCAGACAACAGATTATTCTTTTGACCGGAGGACTGAAATATGTGTGAGATTACTATTTCCACCAACTACTTCATTGCAGTGGATAGAAAGGTGTCTTTATCTCTCAGCGTCTTTGGTCATCAATGATCTGACAATAGTTTGCTAAGTTTAACTTTAAGGCTTTGTGAGTGTTGTTGTCAACAGCCGACATCATTTCTTACCTCCTTTAGTAGAATTGTCCCTTTGACAGTGGTGCAGAAAGCTGATTTAAAACCAGTAAATTATCCATAGATACAAACAAGAAAAATAACGATGCGATGCTGAACTTCCACCATAATTATTCATAACTGTAATCATAGGATTTGGGTTTCTTCTTTTGTTGTGTCTTTCAAAATGGGCATTTTTTTTTGTTGAGCAAACCTGTCCAAGCGTCTTTAATTGTATTTATGTTCATCTTCCAGTTAATCCGATGTACCTGAGTGTTCTCACTTTGCAATTACCTCCTTTCATATGTTGATGGTATTTTAGTCTCGCATTCATTTTCATTCACTTCTCTGCGTGTGTCAAGTGAAAAGACAAACATTTCCACATTATTAGTGAGTTTTTGTTATGTTTTCCAATTAAAAAGTTCATCAAATGATAAGCACCGTTCTAAATGATGCTCTTTCTCCCTGCAGTCATTTATGACGGATGTCCGAAGACCATCACTCAGGGGATCTGGTGGCCGCGCACCAAGTTCAACCTCCCTGCAGCGGTGCCCTGCCCCAAAGGCTCCGTCGGTGCGTACACACTCACACACGATGTTATGATTCAGTTATGTACGCCGCGTCCTCGTGAGAAGTCTTCCTGTTCCCCCCCCCCCCCCCCTCCTCCCTCCTCCCACCCACAGGTGCAGCCATCCGACACTGTGATGTGGAGAGAGGGTGGCTGGAGCCAGACCTCTACAACTGCACCTCGCCTCCATTTGTGGAGCTCAATGCTGCTGTATGTAGAGTATAACCACCAGTACCTTCAGATACACGTAATACACAGAGTATAACCACCAGTACCTTCAGATACACGTAATACACAGAGTATAACCACCAGTACCTTCAGATACACGTAATACACAGAGTATAACCACCAGTACCTTCAGATACACGTAATACACAGAGTATAACCACTAATACCTTCAGATACACGTAATACACAGAGTATAACCACTAATATCTTCAGATACACGTAATACACAGAGTATAACCACTAATACCTTCAGATACACGTAATACATAGAGTATAACCACTAATACCTTCAGATACACGTAATACATAGAGTATAACCACTAATACCTTCAGATACACGTAATACATAGAGTATAACCACTAATACCTTCAGATACACATAATACATAGAGTATAACCACTAATACCTTCAGATACACATAATACAAAGAGTATAACCACTAATACCTTCAGATACACATAATACATAGAGTATAACCACTAATACCTTCAGATACACGTAATACATAGAGTAAAACCACCTTTTTATACAACAATGGGATTCCATTATATTTCTTGTCGTCAGAGAGAAAAGTCATAAATCAGAGTGGACCAGTAAACTTGTAGTATTCCTCGTGTTTAAAACAACGGAAACCCCTCATTCCAACAAAGTACTTGCATGTAGATATTTTATGTGTGTAAGCAACTCTGAACTTCAGATACAATCCAATACCTCTCACGTGGTGTTGCATATTAATATTCATATTAACCCCAGTGAAACACGTCTTCCCCTCGGCCTCGTGCGCAGCTCGAGTCTCTGGAGCGGAACGAGACCGAGCTGAACACCATCGTGGAGAAGAAACTGGCCCACCAGCTCCGCGACGTCACCGAGGCAACCGCCCGTCTCTACGGCAACGACCTGCAGATCGCCGAGCGGCTGCTGTCCCGCCTCCTGAGCTTTGAGACCCAGCAGAGCGGCTTCGGGCTCACCGCCACGCAGGACGCTCACTTCAACGAGGTAAAGAGGAGATCCCGATCCTCGCTTTATGCTTTATGCTTTATGCTTTATGCTTCATGCTTTATGCTTTATGCTTTATGCTTCATGCTTTATGTTTTATGTTTTATGTTTTATGCTTTATGCTTTACGTTTTACGTTTCACGTTTCACCAAACACCGACTCTCAAGACGTGGAGACACACGGAGGTTATTAACGAGGGTGAAGAGCTGCACTCTCATTTTGACAGGAGACAAAATGCTGCAGTCCAACAGTTTACTCTTTGAGTTCAGGGAGGTTCCTCCGGAGGTGAAGAACCCGGGAGGGTGAGCTGTGTGACGTGTTCTCTAACGGACGGGTTCTGGTTCTAGTTTAAAGTCCTTTCTTCAGTTCTGAAGCAGAAGAAACTTAAGCAGCCAAACATCCGAGTGAACATGCAGACTTACAGTCTGTCCTGAGTCCTGGTGAGTCCTGGTGAGTCCCGGTGAGTCCCGGTGAGTCCTGGTGAGTCCTGGTGAGTCCTCATCCTCCGTGACCCCATGACCCCGTGACCCCGTGACCTCTTCCCTCGAAGGAAAACGTGGCGAGGAGAAGACGCAGGACGCATTTTATTTTGACTTTTTGGGATTATTGGGGAAATGATTTGACGCAGCAGACCCGACCAAGAGAGCGAGAAGACGTCCGAAAAACTGTGAAGTTGTTTGGCTGGTTAGAGACGCTCCCATCAGGAAGAGGTAATGCGAGGCGGGAAAGGTTGTTTGAAAGACAAGATATTGAAGTGTGAAGCCAATAATCAGTCTGTGCTGTTTTAACGTGTGAAAGTCTAAACATGTTCTGAAACTCCTCGCTGCCTCGGCACCAGCTCCCTTTCACCAAGTAGCCAACGAGCTGATCAACATCTAGCCACGGTAGCTCATGGAGATAATCTCCAAATGAACGGTAAATGGATGTTTGATTTGTTAACATGACACGTGACTCATTTTAAGAGCTGAACCAGATTCCCAGTCGACGGCACATTTCTGCCAGAGAAAAAACCTCCAAAAACATGTTCCGTTGTTTGACCCCGGTAGATGAGATCATACGGAGAGCCTTCACGGGGGGGCGGAGCCGGAGAGATGTACTCCTCTCCGAAATGGGAGGTGACGTTGCCATGGCGACGCAGCGACAGTGGCTCGTGAAATACTGCAACATGTCATCTCCCCGTATTAAGTGACAGAGGCTCGTTTTACCTGAAGCGAGCGACTCAGCCGACATCTCCGCATCATTTTCATATAAATATTTAACTTATGCTTGTCAGCCAACACACAATTTGTCTGACAGGAAAGCAGCTGCCCGTACATCATAAAGTAAAAACCCCCGTCTTCGCTGTTAAACTACTCTTTCAATTTACTGGCTCGTGTGTCAGTAATTGACAAATTGCACGTCACCATGGAAACGGTTTATGGAAATTGACACGCTGACGATAGCGTGTATTTATTTTCATTCACGAAGAGGATTTTAACGTCTGTGCAAAGATGTATTTAATGAGCCGGCTTCTGGTCAGAGAGCTTCTTCAAGCCGAGAGCAGGCAGCAAGCGAAGAGCAGCCTCACAGTTATCTCCAGGCAGAGCGCTGCATCAGCCTGTTCTACGCCTGTTCTACGCCTGTTCTACGCCTGTTCTACGCCTGTTCTACGCCTGTGGCTGCTCACCACTTATTGCCAGTCGGCCGTTGGTCAACCTGCCAACGGGCATCAGGTTGCCGACCCCTGGTCCGGAGAGACGCTCAGGGAAACTAAGCACATTGAATATTAAGCACATTGAATATTAAGCACATTGAATATTAAGCACATTGAATATTAAACATTGAATATTAAGCACATTGAATATTAAGCACATTGAATATTAAGCACATTGAATATTAAGCACATTGAATATTAAACACATTGAATATTAAGCACATTGAATATTAAGCACATTGAATATTAAGCACATTGAATATTAAACACATTGAATATTAAGCACATTGAATATTAACCACATTGAATATTAAGCACATTGAATATTAACCACATTGAATATTAAGCACATTGAATATTAACCACATTGAATATTAACCACATTGAATATTAAGCACATTGAATATTAACCACATTGAATATTAAGCACATTGAATATTAACCACATTGAATATTAACCACATTGAATATTAAGCACATTGAATATTAACCACATTGAATATTAAGCACATTGAATATTAACCACATTGAATATTAAACACATTGAATATTAAACACATTCACAATCGGCCGAAGAGCAAAACCTCTGATCTGGAAAATGCACTTTTTTGAGAAAACAAAAAAACAAACTAGTTGTTTTCTTGCAGAATGCTATTTGTTAAGGATTACCCAATACATAATACAAAGTACAAACAAATATATAAAAATATACAAAGTGCAGATTGGATATTATTGCTCTTTGGCCATCGATATACAAGATAGATTATGCAACAGTGGAGATACCATCATCATCATCATCATCATCATCATCATCATCATCATCATCATCATCATCATCATCATCAAACAGAGCACATCACATCTATTATAGTTCATTCACACAAACACTCGTGTTGGAATTATTATTAAGACCCAGTGTTTGTGACTCATATCAAATCTTATGCATCTCGACGGCCAAAGAGCAAAACCTCCTTTCTGCAAAATGATCCATGAAAGTGGGGAATAACCTCCCGTCTGTTTATTTATCATTAACAAATAGCATTCTGCAAGAAAACAACAAGTTTTTTTTTAGTATTCTCAAAAAAGTGCATTATTCTGATGGGAGGTTTTGCTCTTCGGCCATCGATGTGCTGTTTTTTAAAATCAATGCACTAAATCATAAAAGATGATATGGCGGTACTCAAGTTTACGGCATATATCCGTACAGCTCTAGTAGCGTCAGCAGCCGGGCCGCGGTGGCCGTCAGAAGCAGGATTTGACTCGCGGCCGGGGAGAGTCTCTCCACCTGATGAAGAAGAAGTAGCCACGCCCAGCGGGGCTGAAGCCATTCGTGCCACCAACTAAGAGCGGTTGCTATAGCAACAGAGCGAGTGTGATCGTAGCATCGTTGGAGTCAGAGAATGTCTTCCTGTAATTATATTCAAACATATCTCAAGGCTTTATTACTGGATACACCTTTTGTTTTCTTTCCAAAACACACAGAATCAAAAGTATGATTTTAATATTCCCTACACAGGCAGTAAGAACTGCCTCTGCTTTATGGCCCGAGGAGAAGCCGTCACATTATAAATACAGAGGGTATCTTTCCCCACCGAGGTGAACTTCATCTGGTTTAATAACACCTGTGGCCACGCACACACCGTGGCCCCGGTTATGACCCTGAGGAAGCCATCCTGATCATATTTACTCATTAATCATAAAATCAAACGAATATCAAATGTTGAATTAGTTTTTTGTTTTTAGAAGTCGTTCACGTCCGCGAGCGTGTTGTCGGGTAACACAGCACGCCGCTTCCTGGGATCGATGCATCATCTTCGGCTGAAAAGGACAGTTGCTACGGCAACGCGGCAGCAGCATTAACGGGCATCCTATAGCGAGGGAAACGGGAAAACCCTTTTCCCTTCATGTGGTGACATCCCTCTCCTCTCCCAGCTGACAGTCCACGGGGAACATGGCCGCTGCTGTTAGACGCTCGGTCGGCAGCGTGAAGCAGCTGTTGGTGTCGTCACCATGGCGATGGTCCATTTCTTTATCATCATCTTCACAGTTTCCGGGGGAACAAAAACCTGAACTCACCTAAATCCCTCAACCTCTGGCTCTGAGACCAGTCGTGGTGTTCCCCCTAAGGAGGCGGATCTGGTTCAGCCTGGATGTGGAGCTGCAGGTGGCCCCTTCCTTTTCCCCCAATAAGAAAAATATACTATATATATATCTATATATAGATATATATATATATAAATAAATATACGGAAATACTTGCCACCTCACTTTAAAACAGCGATTAGCCCGGACGAACAGGTGATGTCGAACACAGTTACTATAGTAACGGGGCCGGTGGCTGCAGGAGGAACAAAGGGAGGCGGAGAGGGAACGAGATAGTCCTCACTTCAGGAACGAAGACATCTCTCGTGTTGGAGCTGAGATCAAACCCACCTGGAGGAGGAGGAGCCTCCTCCTCCTCCTCCTCCACCTCCTCCTCCTGCAGAGGAGCCTCCTCCTCCTCCACCTCC
>JACSYO010000657.1:55000-57500 GCA_016806645.1 Ophiodon elongatus | reverse complement strand
CACACACACACACACACACACATGATCACACACACACACACACACACACACACACACACACACACACACACACACACACACACACACACACTCGATATGGCCATGTGCCCTGTGTCATTTAGTTTCTGCCATCCTGTCACTTGTATGTTTTTTCTTTTCCACATGTCTTTGTCACTTTAACAGTGAGTGTTAAAAGCCGCCGTGGCTCGTCCAACAAGGTGTTGAAACAGCAGCAGCAGCAGCAGCTGGCAGGGACGAAGCCAGACAATGAATGTCACACTCGGTTAATGCTCTTAGCCACACTCACAGATTGGATTCCTACAAATCACCGTCCATCCAGAACTCATGAAACTCATCAAAGTTACCGGCTAGTGAATCTTGCCTCCCCAGCTTCCTAACTCAGTTAATCCCACATGAGAGAGGTTTACCTTCCTGTAACTCTCCTCTCTCTGACTCTGTTCATGCTTCCCCTCTGGATTACATCCACAACGCTGTCAGAGAACATAAACCGACGGCATGACGCACATCCCCAGACGGAGAGCACAGAATTAGTGGCAGTGAAAGCAGAAGGAATAAGAAACAGATGACTTTCACACTCACACACACACACACACACACACACACACACACACACACACACACACACCACACACACACACACACACACACACCACACACTCACACACACTCACACACACACACACACACACACACACACACACACACACTCACACACACACACACACACACACACACACACACACACACACACACACACACACACACACACACACACACACACACACACACACACACACACACACACACACACACACTCACACTCACACACTCACACTCACACACACACTCACTCACTCACTCACTCACTCACTCACTCACTCACTCACACACACTCACACGCACTCACACGCACTCCTACACACACACACTCCTACACACACACACACACACACACACACACACACACACTCCTACACATAAACACAGGCAGCTGACGCTCTCATGGGATGGATAACGTTTATAAAGATACGGATGGACCTGACACACCCGTCTGTTAGCTTCCACATTAAAAAAAAAATATTATTGTTTTTATTAACATTAAAATGCCAAATCTTCAATTTGATTTGACCAATAAACCATTTGTTTCGCCATCAAAATGTTTAAATCAGAAAAACAGACACTCTATCTTCACACACACACACACACACACACACACACACACACACACACACACACACACACACACACACACACACACACACACACACACATCTCTCAGTATTGAGTGCTGTTCCACTTCTGTGTGGTTGGTCAAGTGGTCACTCATTATTGAACACTCCACATCGACTATGTGCTTCCTGTTCGCCACCTCATTTCCCCGAATACGACCTTCCTCTGTGTGTGTGTGTGTGTGTGTGTGTGTGTGTGTGTGTGTGTATTGTGTGTATTGTGTTTACACATTCCCAAATCCACAGAGATTCAATTGGTTTATTGACTCAGGTGTTTCAGGTTTCCCATTATATTGTATTTAACAATGGAAATTAATTTGATTTTTTACTTAACAAGAGCAAAATAATAATTCACCTAATTTGATTGAACTTTGTAATTTTCAGCTGAAAGGACCTAATCTTGCTTGTGTAGCTTTGGACCAATTTAAACATGGTGTGTGTGAATGGTTGTTGTTCAGATGTGGCGTTAGCCGTTAGCCGTTAGCCGTTAGCCGTTAGCGCTGCAGGTTGAGCAACAAGACATTAGCATTAAAGGGAATGATCGATTACAGGTTCATGTGCACTGCACATTAACACACACCCGGCTGCATCGTGTCAAAGTGTGTGTTCATGTGTCTCCTGCTCCTCTCAGTCATGAACCTGGACCGCCTGGAGAACCAGACCCACGTGCGCCGGCGGTTCCCCCGCTACCACACCACCCTGTTCCGCGGCCAGGCGTTGTGGGACCCCAACACTCACGTGATACTGCCCCCTGCTGCCCTGGTGCCACAACGACAGCAGCAGCAGCACAGCTGGAAGGAGAAGGAGCGGACGGAGAAGGAGAACAGTAAGAACAGACGCGCACAGACATCTGGGACTAAAGGCCCGGAACTAAGAGAAAATACTCACGCAGACTTCTCCGTTTCAGCCTTGGCTCCTCCGAACGCCGCCCCGGCCCCGGTCGGCTTCTCAGCCAATCAGACGGGAGAATACACCGCAGCCAGACGCACGGTTTCCATGCCAGAGCCGCCCATCACCATCGTCATCCTGCTGATCTATCGCAGCCTGGGCGGCGCCCTGCCTCCCAAGTACCACACGGACCGCCGAGGAGTGAGGTGGGAACCAATCACACGCAGAGAATAACAATCAGATTACAGGAAGGGACGTTTCCTTTGTTCAGCAACAGGAACCAGGATGGCTTTTCTCCAGCGGGAGCATCACAATATATATCTTTATCTTTAAATGTAAACGGCAACTTGCCAGAATGTGAT